>PVIJ01003399.1:0-21167 GCA_004024925.1 Scalopus aquaticus
GTGGCGCTGTACTGTGTGCTACACTGGAACTGAGAATTCATACTGTAATTCTAAGTCAATGTGCAAATTACACTGACCTGCTGAACTAGGACAGTCGGTTGTGTAACTTGTCTACTTTCACAGCAGAGAACTGTGACTGTTTTAAAAAATAAAGATCAATGTATTAAGTTGATCACATGTCATATAAGTGAAAGTAGGTTGATTCTCAATATAATCTTTTTACGCCCATTCATAAAATAAATCCTGAGAAAGTGGAGACTCAGGGAGGAATTCCAACATGTCGTGTGTCTCTACAGAGTCAGCAAATCAGCCATTTGGCTGATGGGGTATAATTATACTAACTGACATTTCCATTACATGCCAAAGGCAAATACAGCTAACTGATCCTTATCTAATAACCCCATTTGAGTTTGTTCAGTAATTCCTAGAAGATGACACCATTGCTGCAAGTTGACTTTTGCATTGTCCTTGAGTATGAACAATACCCCCTCGCATATCTTACGTGAGTCCTCCACCAACTGCTTTACAGAGAAGAGAGCGTGGTAAAAAGTGAGTTGTATAAGGCCAAAGGCAACCCAGTGAAGAATTATAAATTTTACATTCACTGTATTAATATTTCAGTCTATTCATTGGCCTGTTCCCAACTTTCCCTCTTTTTTCTCCTCTCTCGCTCTTTCCTCTCTCTGTACAGATGCATAATGACTAGAGATAGAAGGGATATATGAAGTTATAGAGTTATAGGTGTATGTGTGTTCTGTATGATTGTAGTGTTTCAGTGACAATAAATGAAATTTGTGTTTCAAGACACAGAATATATAATTTGGAGTACTGTTTAGGTGAATTCCATGGAAAGAAATTTTTGCACAGGATCATGCAACTAAGCATCTTTCGAATTTGGGCACAGAAGAATAATATTTGCTCTACAAAATATATAGTGACTGTATGTGGAAGACAGATAACCTTAATAAAAATCCTAATTCCCCAATTGCAGAAATAACAAATGCTACTTGAAATTATAATTCTTTGGCAATGAAGGTCAAGTCAGATGGCTTTTCTCTCTCACAAAGAAAGAAAGAGACATTCAAAAGCTAATTTGTTTTTCAGATAGTACATCACTCCACTACGGTACAAGTCCTTATCCATTCCCAAAAGAGAAAATGCTACAAAGTTCTTTTGTTTTAATCTGGTCTCAACACTTGTCCAGTTCATCCATTTTCCTTTGTATACTTACTACTTTCCCATTCAGCACAATGAACTTATTTTCCTTTCTGCCAGCCCCTGAAATCGTTCAGTAATGGTATGGTCATAGGATTGTAAAGCTATAACTCTGGGGTGTGGCTTTGTAAATAATACCAACAACAATAATTTTAATCAAAACTGCTTCCCCCAGTTAATGGTCTCCAGATGGCTTTCCACCCCTGGGTTCTGGAAGGCAGTGGCGACAAGTTAAATACAAGTCTCAGTGTTGCAAACTATTTCATCTCTTCTTTTCTAGACACGTTGGGGCATTTCAATTCCTGGCTCCTATCTTTTGGGTTGGGGCCACGTAACCAATTCCGGTGACGACACTGTAAAGAAAACGCTTTCTTAACTGCGAGGCAAACATTTTGTCTCTGGTTTCTAATCTCAGGCCTTACTTTCCCAGCAGGACCTGGAGGGAAGGTCCTACCTCCTTGGGAAGAAGCTGGGAACTTCAATGGAACAGAGCAGCGCCCCCTACAGGCCCAGGGTGGGCATGCACAGTGAGTAAAGAATAAAATGGGGTCCCTTCCAGCGACTGGAATGTGGCTGCTGGAAGTTTCCACAGCACAACTTAACCCAATCTGACTAGTACAAATGGTATGACCGATGAGAAATGCTGGTTTTGTTGACTAGGTGGGTATCCTTTAAAGCAGAAATGTGCAACCCTCATGTTCTCTCCTGAAGCAACGGAATACTCGGAATACTCAGGACAAGGCTTAGACAGGGTCTACTAGCCGTCATCACCCTCTGCACCCTGTCTTTGAATACCCAGGATTGCGTCCTATTTACCCCAATTCTTTTCTCACATGCCCTCTAATCCAAAAATTGGTCTCTTGTTTGGCAAGCATATTTCATGTAGAAACCCATCACAAACTATACTTAGTTTACGTTATATCCTCCAGCGCAAACTAGATTAGTTTTGAAACTGTCTGTCAAACCCAATAAACATTGCAAAGCAGTTCACGAGACAACTGTGGCTGAGCTTTGCATAATCTTGACTTCGCTTAGTAATGCCAAGTCATCCAAGAGAAAGCCAAGCAAATAATACAATCTAGCAAATCACTCTAAAACTACAGAGTAATTTTTTTTAAATGTTTTATAACACTGTTCTCTAGCTCACAATAATAAGCATGGTGGTGAGGACACACTTTTTAATCTTAGTTTCTGTGAGTCCGTGAGAAGAGCAATGCCAGAGTTATCCAGTCGGTGTATCTGAGCCATAGCTGCAGATATTTCTAGTTGCATGAGCTCAGGAGTGCATGTATTTATATGTTATACAAATCTTCATTATATTCATTTATAAAATGCATAAAGTACCTGGATAACACTTTGCTCCTCACCCATCATTTGTACATGGCATAGAACATGCACAGCCGTCATCATCATCAAGAAATTGAAAGGTGTGGTTAGCTTTGGAAGCCATTTTGACTCAGGTGACTAGCTGGTGATAAAACATGAGCCCACGATTATGGTCTGCATTTAGACACCTCTTCCTTAGTGCAAAGGGAGTCGTGAATTTCTTACAAGAAAGATCTCCGGCAGCTTGTGTTTTCTGGAAGCCTGGGAAGCAGGAGGGGAAAGGATTTCTGGGCAAGTCAGTGGTGTTGAGCCAGGCAGTGGATGGCAGGCTTGGAACTGGGGCAAATCCACAGACAACAAAAGGGAAGTGTGGCTTTGAGGGGGGCTCCCTGCCCCTGTGAAGCTTTCTCCTTCCCCGTCTGCCTCCACGCAGCAGTCTGTCCACCGTGTGGGGGGCTCACTTATATTGTGGTAGATTCCCCAGATGAGTGCATCGTTCACCAGATTGTAGGTGTGCACGTGTGTGTGCTCACGCGCGCTTACGCATTTAATCTCCCAGTTCTGCATTTTCAAATGCTCCGCAAGCAAATCTTAGGTAAGAGCAAGCATATTTGGAATAAAGCCTTGAAGACTAGCAACATAAACATTGACAAAAACAACAATATATAAATAGCTCTCTAGTGTGGGGATTTTACTACTTTCCTGGGAGACTTTGGAATTTTAAAATGTATTGAATTATATTCAAAAGATATTGTATGATTGTTTCAATAGCATCTAGTAGCTCTTCCCTGCGCCCTCTGGGAGGCTGTACTGGTTGGATGTGGGGATATGAAAGTATTGGTATTTCTACTCATTTGTGAATAGGGTTGGTTGTGGACACCAGGTGAGCCAGCCTCACCCTCTCAAGCACAGCCTCACATGCCATAGGAAACTGGCTCTTAAAATGTGTCTTCATAAGGATTACCTGGGAATCCTTATGGGAATCCTTAAATGTTTTTTTTTAACATTTTTTTAAATCGTGAGAAAAACAGTCAGTTTTTTTTTTTAAAGATTTTATTTATTTATGCATACAAGCTGGGGTACAGGCCAGAGGCGTGGGGCAGCAAGAGGGTTCACCAGAGACAGAGCGGGGAGCAGAACAGGCAGATCAGAAATACACTGCTGAGGGGAGCAGCGGGCGAGGCAGGAGAGGTCTGCCGTGCCCTGTGGGAATCTTCCTGGCTGGGCATCGAACTCGCATTGCCGCTGCTGACAGCTCCACAGCACAGCGCTTAACCACCTACCTGGGAATCTTGTTCAACATGCAAAGTCAGGACCCCAACTACCAAAGAATTTGATTCAACAGTGTGGCGTGAAGTCAAAGAATTTGCAGATTCCAGATGCTTCTGACCCACGTGGTGCCCGCCTGCCAAGGTAATGACCAGACACCAGTTCTGAAGACCTCACTTGTACAGGTGTCATCTCTTTTCTTTGAGGAAGAAATGGAGCTGGGTGAAGAATTACCTGAAGTCATATTTCCCTCTGTCATTTTGTTGGCATCCTGCAGGATTTGTAATATATGAAATAGGTAAATAGCCCCAAAGAATTGGAAGAGTGAAAAATCACCCAGTTTGGTGTCACAGACATCTAGATTTAAAACTCAGCTCAGCCACATGTGCATTGTGGGGGCAAGACAAGTCATTGCACCTTCTGGATCAATTTACTCATTTATGAAAAAAGAAGTCAAAACAACACAACGTTGTCACTTAGATTTTTTTTGCCGCAATTAAACAGAGCTAATAACAGTGGCTAGCACATGGTAGGTTTCTTCAAAGTTTATTTAAATACCTGCCCATTCTTAAGGTTTTCCAACCTACAGTATTGGCTTCCCACTTAATTCTTTTCAAAAGTGCTTCTGGAAGGATTCAAGTTGGCGTTTTTCCTGATTGCACACAATTTTGACTGTCCAGTCAATTAGCAGCCAGGCTGGATCATGTATAAATATTGCTCAGTTATGTGTTGAGATTGCGAACCCCAGAGTGTGAATATAACTTTTTTTTTTTTTTCAAAATGCAGCAAGTGTTCCTTGGGTGATGAGAAGCCAGCGCTCTCTGTATTTTTCCAGTGAGCAAAATTGTGATTGCCTTTCACGGACAAGACCGTTTATAGTGTTATATTCTGCTTTCAGGGTGTTGCTGGAAAACAAACTATTTAACCTTCCTTTGGATTCAGGCGCCCGATGGGTGAGGGAGGGCTGGAAATGATGGGTATATAGGATAGTCGATGACTCCAGGGGATAATTGGGGAGAGAACCAAGCCTTTTGCTCCAGGTCACCAGTTCTAATATGTATCAGGTCAGCAGTGAGCTAAGGGGCGAGGGGCTTTTTACATTCTTTTCTTTTCCCAGTTTGGTGGAGAGTTTATGTCAGAAAAGCACCTCCAGAAATGACACTCTCAGTGCAGAAGGCACAATTTAATTGATGTGGCAGAGTAGCATCATTTCATCAATATGACTGCCAGCCACCAGCAGGGTAAAGACAGTTCCAGAAAATCCTCTGTCTTCCCTAGGAGACAGCGTGGGAAGAACAGAGCAGGATGTGATAAAGGGGTTCAAGCGTGCGTGGTCCAGCAAGTGTGTGGACAAGTGTACCCACATGGGATGTTGCTACCACACGTTGGCAGAATGCCCCTGGGGATTAGAGAATTAACACCCGTGTCAAATGTCCCAGCCATCTTTTGGCAATTTATCCGTGATGATCTTTTCTTTTTCTTTTTTTTTTTAATAATAACTCTTAGTATTTTTTTAAATATATATTTTTATTGTTATTTATATCTTTTACATTGTGTATTCCCCGTGGTTTCACTTATAACAGGACTATAGGGAAACCAAATAGGAGATGATCTTTTCTTATCTGACTACCTTTTCTTCTTGCCTCTGTGTTCTCCTGTCTTCTGCACTTCATTTTCTAAGGGAAGGTTGTGGCTGTTTTTCTGGGAATGTTCTTCCCACAAAGGCAGAGGATTTGTGTGATTTTGGCATTTTTATGCTAATCGATCTATATGACAATTGTAACAATTTGTCCACAGGAGTTCTCCAGTTAGAAATAATTTCAGTTTAAAAAGTGATCATAATTTCAAGGAAGATTAACAGGCCTGGATTTTTCTCTTTACTCAGTATTCTATAGGTAGAAACTTATATAAATTATTTAACTTTTTCAGACCTCAAGTCTCTTGACTTGTGAAATGGTTATAATACCAATCCTACACAGTCATTGTAAAAGTTTAATGAAAGATCTAGAAGGTGATTCATTAAAAAAACCTATTTTTAAAAGAGACCAAATATATGTCTCATTTCTGTCATTCGTATGTGTAAAAATTACCTTTTTTGTCAGCTTTATCATGCATAGATATATCTAAATGTGCAAGTGTTGTACCAGTGGGTCTGAGATCTCCCTCGTCATGGGGAACATAGCCTGTCCAGAGAAGGCAGATTCTAGCAGGTAAAGGGAAGTGCTTCTCATTTTAAAAACCACAGAAGAGACAGGCTGAAAGATGCACAGTCACACATAATGGGAACACAAGTTTTTAGGTTAGCCAAGATTGATTTCCTGTGAATGATACCGAAAATTATAACGAACTCGTATATTTCACATTCTATACGTGTGCCAAACTTGTCAATAATTAAGTGCGTAAAGGAACAAATTCAAATAATTGCTTTATGCTGTAGACACAGGAACAGCAACACCAGGGTAGAAAGTAGCCTATACATACCAGCTTGCTGGAGGTGCCACGAACCGAGATTCCAGCAACGTGATGAGCCATTTAACTTAACCGGTTACTAACATGTTATTCTAAACAATATTCTGAATCCTTCTTCATTATAAATCCATCTGAATATTTTCTTTTATTAATGGGAAATATCTTTAATTACAATTTTGCTCCATGCTCTATGTTTCTTCTGTTGACTTAAAATTAATTTATTTGACATTCTCAGCATCCATTTATTCAGGCAGAGACATTGTAGTCAAGTTGTTTCAAGTGGCATTATTTACTTCATTTATAATATCACCCAATCCCCTTTAATTTCAGAAGGGTATACTATCAATAGTAACATAGTAATAGAATGTAGCTCACTGTTCTAATAACATGTTGATTTTGTTGTACAGACAGTAAGATTAGTGCTCAGGTGACAAGTAAATCCTATAAATTTTGAGAAGAGAGTCACTAAGAATAAATACATGCCCCCACACTTATTCTGTTCCCACTCTACATATATTTGAAAGAATATAAAATATTTTCTTTGACCAAATCCCTGACGTTTTAGCTACCAGTTTGTAAATCATATAGAAATTTGACAGAGTTACAATCTTAAAGTGCCTGCTACCATGTGGATATGGGAAACCCAAGCCAACCTTGAAACTAAGCAAGATAATAGTTATATGAAGTGGCATTGTCGTAATATAGTGGAACTGTTTTACAGTATGTGAGAAACTTCCAGAATCAATCAAGCAGGAAACAACTCATTTCAGCTCAGTAACTTAGATATATATTTTCCTTTGCTTTCCTTCATATAACTTAGGCATTTCAATTAATTTAACACTACTTACTATATTTGAAGAGGATGCTAGGGGTTAACAAATACATTCATTAAATCAGTGGAAGACTTGAAGTAATGACTTTTGTTTATGGACCGCTAGGTGGCAGCAGACTGGATGGGCTTGAGTTAGGCCAGCCACTCTCATTGCAGGAAGCCATCTTAGCTTTGACTGGTGCTGTCAGGAAAAAAATCCCTTCATCATCACACAGGAGAAGCTTTCACATTCTTGATGTAAGATAAGATACTTTTTCATTGTTATTTCTTCCCTTGTTCTGTTATTCTCTTCAGCTAATGTCCTTCTAAATGGCCTAGATATGGGATTTGACACTATTGTGAAATCTGAGACCTTGACATCCTGTTACCTTCAATACTGGCTGAGTAATTGAATTGGTTGAGGGCACCACGAAACTGGCTGTGCAAAGTAAATAGGTTATTCTCTTATTCATTTAATTCGAAGCAGTGGAATAAAACTGCCCATATCACCACAGGGTTTAGAATAAGCCTGTGCCATGGCTGAGTCCTTTAACTATCAATGTACTTTTGAGCTACTTGAGAAACATAACTGAAGACAGGTAGATGCATGACTCTTGGGTTTTGTCTAATTCTCATTTCTTTGTATATTTGGCTCTTTTAAATGAATCTTCAGCCACCGGAGTGCAAAGGTGCTGTGGAGTGCAAAGGTGGAGTGCAAAGGCCCTGAGAGAGTCACGCTGGCATGTACCACACTCAGAGACAAACCCAAACACTCTGGCAAAGATCTGGTATCCCCATGACATCACTCTGACCAAACAGAGTTTATACTTTGGGATTCTTCTCTCTGATGAGCGTTTGTTTTATTTGGACGGGTTTGGGTTGTTCGGAAGATGATGAGATTGATCCTATTTATCTTTGGCTTCAGAAATTAATTTCATTGGGAAAGAAGGCAAGCCAGGTTTACACTCCTCCAAAATTATTCCTTCAGGATTCCTCCTAATCTGTAGCAATTCTATAAGCACACCTGTTTACTCCTTATTTCTGTGTGGTTTAAGTGTTATCATAGCTTTCTTAAGTCAATCTCATTATTGTATAGAACATACATTGCTAGCCAATTCTATGGCTCATGATGAACCAAGCATTTTATTTCTTTTGTTTCAAGGTTAAAAACACACTGTGAAATAGATACTTGCATTTATTTTCATGAACACACTCCAGGAATAAATTACTGCATATCTATGAAGTACAGATGGGACTCCTGGCTTCAAAAGGTTCTTAGAATGCTGCTCTGAAAGCAAATAAATTGTACTTATTTTACATGTTATTATTTCACATGGGGCATTGAAGGAAATATTAGTTAAAAAAGTAATGTAATTCAGTGTTCCTATATATGTTGGGTATATTATTTAGTCTCCATAGGAGCAGTTAGTGATTCTATCAAGTAAGTACTTCTGCATATTATTTTTTTAATTTTTATTATTATTATTTATATCTTTAACATTATATTTCTGCATATTATTTAAACTGCTTTAATCATAACAAGTTCATTTAATTAAAGGCTATCAATATTGAGTACTTAAGAGGGCAAGTCTGTACCTGCTTAATTATAAAAGTGCATATGTTCTTAAAAGAAGCATTCAGAGAACAGGTATTTTCTTTTATATATCAGCAAACCTACTAATCCAAAGTCCATATTAAGTTCCCTGTTTATCCGTAATCTCCACCTCTAAAATAGCGAGCATTATGGAACATCAAGACATCTCCCAATTAAAAGGAAATAAGTCATTAATGAAAGAATAGCGCTCATTAAAATGTTAGCAAAAGCAAAAGGGGAAATTCATTAATGTTGACTTAAATTTATATGCTTTTGATGACATATTTATAATTTATATAAATTTAAAACATAATTAGCTCCAAAGTTATAATTTAGGACTTCATTCAAAATGTTTTTAGCCCTATTATTCTTAAGGTTTTACCACCGTATTCTATTAGCTTTAAGTCCTAAGAATATTTGATCCATGTTAATGGAAGGCAAAAAGGGAACTGTATTACAGAAACCTTTATTCTTCTCCCTTAGAAGCACAAAGCCAAAAATGTACTGTGGCCAAAGTAAGGGAATCCCAGAGAAGAGACCTTGTACAAAACATGACAAAGTAAATGGCTGTGTAATAAAGGGAAATTCTTAAGGATGGGATGCCAGTAAACTTACAAACCAGACATCAACTCTTTCATGGAAGCACAAGTAAAACTAACCAACAAATATAAAATGAGATATTCCATCCACTGACATTATGATATACACAAATATATCTTTAAGTCCATGCAATTGTTCATTAAACCACTTAATGACTGATGCTTCACTAATTAACTAGAAGTGAAAAAATACAAATCAACTTAAATGTGTCCAAATACATAATTAAGCAAAGTAGCTTTGTGAACACCAGAATATATTCTGTTGAATGATAAATTCACAAATATTAATTTGAAGACTGTCATGAATATTAATACAAAGACTGTCATGATACATGACAGCAAAATGTCTAAGTAATAGCAGGGGCAGAGCTAAATCACCAATCTAGGACCTTCAGGTTCTGTTTTCTTCACATTTCTCCTTCTCTTTAAATTTCTGTTCTCCTATAAAATTAAAACTCATGGCTTTCCTCTTAATCACTGCTGCCTCTCAACCATGTTTTAAATGTAAAACTGTGAAGGAGGAATGGAAAGAGTCATTAAGCATTTACTGCAAACAGATATTGTACTAGACACTTTCACATGTTTTACATCATAAAATAATTACACGACCCTATAAGTTATGTATCCTCCAATTTTGTTTATTACTGGAGAAAATGAGACTCACTTAAATCAAAATATATTGCCCAAGATTATAAGAATAGTAAACATTGCACCGGGATTCAATTTGAGGTCTGATTGACTTAAAAATAAGTCAGATTTCTACTGAAAAAGGTGGGTCAGATTTGTACATTAATCTGAAATCTGAGAAACAATTTCATGGTCCTTCAAAAGATGAATGTCCTTAGTCATCAGGGAGAGCAACCATCCTTCATTCTGCACTCCCTGTCCAGAGGATCAAAACCAGACAGGACTGTAAGCTGAGGTTGGGGGAAGGTAGAAATTAGTTGGTCAAAATCCCTAAGTTAACAGATTAAAAAATATGCAAAAAGTTACATTTCTTTCTCCTGTATTAGTGTAAACGGGGTCTATAATGACTACCTATTAACAGTTCCCTGGGATTTTTGCCACTTGCACACCATCTTCACCCCATCACATTATCATCAAGGTAGCGGCCATGATGTCTTTCAAAGAAGTGGGAAACATAACGGCATTAGGGACAGTTGGAAAGTCACCCAAGGGTGTGTCCTTTTATTGTCTCCAGCTTGAGCTGGAGTGGACCGCACAGGAACTCTGCTGGGATCCCCAATCTAATCAACCGTGGTTTGATTCTCCTTTAAAAATACTTCTTGAGTCTTGAACGTCACTGACTGATTTCAAGATGTCAGTAGACAGCACTGTGAAAATTGTATCTCCAGGAAATAGTGATAATCCTCCAGTGGGCCAAAGAGCTGACATTGTGTGTGGCCTAGGTGCTCTTCTTCTCAAAGTACTGGGCAGAGAAAAATAATAAACTGACCATACATAACAAATTCACAAATAATTGACAATAGTAATTTCATACCATTTCTCAGAGATTGAAAGTGCCTAGATTGTTAGTATTCTCTTTATGTCTCATAATGAGATATTTCACCTAACAAGTTTGAAGATCAAGAAGGATACAATTACGGACTAAAATTTGTGCAGAAAATGGAAGAAGTGAAAATTGAAAAAGAAATCAACCATACTGTATCACAAATGCAGTTAGAAATCAAACAAAAAGAAGTATTACTTTATTTCTAAAATAATTGACTTTTCTTATGTCTTGTGGAAGAATGAATTAATAATATAGATAGGTTCTAGGTGTATTGAAATAGATGAATGTTTTGTAGATAAATATTGTTTTGAATAAAAATTCAGGGTTATGGAATTAAATTTGAAAACAAGGTAAAATATATCTTGTCTAATTCTGTACTTGATATTTCTACAAAAGGCAAATTTGGAGATAAATGGAAAATCAATCTGATCTAGGACAGATCACATTAACACATCTATTAAAATATATTGTCCCTTATAATGACAAAAGTAAGATATGCTTAAAGCAAGTTCTAAGTAAAATTTAATTAGCTGGCATATGTTTAAAGTGTTGTTTCAAATTTATTATTGCAGTTTTTGTTCTCACAAAAACTGAAAGATTTTTCTTTTAATGGCATCCACAGTAATCATGTTTGGACTCTAAAAATGATCTCTTTGCTTACAAACTTTTAGTTATTTATTTTACTATTATGTTATGAAATTCAGGTCACAAAGATGGAGGGGAAATATAATTTATGATACAATTGATTCATAAATATTAAGAAATTCTATTGAATGAGACCATCAATAAAATATTGAGAACAATCAATTTATAGGAAATTCTTTTATTTTACCACTACAACTTGTAAGGACAATATTAATTTTCATAAGCATATTGTAAAACTACTAAATTGAAAGTAAAATGTGTTGGCTTTGCAGTTTTAAAGAGCATCTAAAATTAAATTGGGAAGAGACATGTTCTTTCTATGAGCATTTTTCTGCAAACATAAGCAAAATCTATCACTTCTCCTTCCATGGAATAGTAATTATCCAAAACCAGCTCCTCATTAGAAATCTGAGTCTGTATATAAGATTGTGAATCTCTTCCTTTTTGCCCCCAAATGCAAATGTCCATACCCATTACCTATTAATAATCATATACTAGCTTTATGCTTTAGTTAGTTCTTGTGATTTTTGAGTTTTTGAAGTAGAAAAATAAATAAAAAGGAAAGTAGAATTTTCCAAGTCTGTGCCTCAAAATGTGGGGAGGAAATTAAGCAACTATTTACAGTTCCAATCTATGATGCAAAATAATAATAGAATACTTATTCTCCATCCCAGATTCCCCGAAATCTATTCTGTGATATAGAAAAAAAGGAAAAGGGCTAGAATATTAAAGCTTATAATGACCAAATCCAGGATACTGACAACCATGGTATTCTGGGGGAGATGTAGAGCAACAGAAATGCTTCCTCACTGCTGGAAGGAATACAAAATGGCAAAGCCACCTTAGAAGATGGGTCACTAAGAATTTACCTTGAAGATGGGTGGTTTCTTACAAAAATAAACATCCTGTTCCCAAATGAAGCAGCAATTATGCCTTAGTGTTTACTTAAAGGAGTTGAAAACCTATGACACACACACAAACACACATACACACACACAAAAGCTGCACAATATTTATAACAGCATTGTGCATACTTGCTAAAGCTTAAAAGCAACCAAGTGGTCAATCGATGGTGAGTGGACTAACTATGGTAGATCCAGACAATGGAATATTACTTAGCATAAAAAGAGATGAGTTATAAAGTTATGGAGACACATGAAGGACTCTTAAATGATATTTATAAATGAAAGAAGCCAATCTGGAAAAGCTACATACTGTATGATTCCAGATCTATGACATTCCAGGAAAGGAGAAACCTTAACAACAGTAAATAGATTTGTGGTTGCCAGGAATTAGAGGTGAGGGCTGAATAAATGGAGCACAGAGTGTTTTCAGGGCAATGAAAATGTCCCGTCCAACATTACAGTGATGGCTGCATGTCACTACTCCGTTGTCCAAACCCACAGATGTACCACACCAAGACTGAACCCTGATGTAAACCATGATCTCTAGGTAATATGATGGGTCACTGTGATCTTGTCCATTTTCGTGGAGGATGCTGACAATTTAGGAAGCTTGTATGTGTGGGGGCAGGAAGCATGTGGTGAAACTTACAAACTCTTTACTCAATATTTCTGTGGATCCAAAGTTGTTCTAAAACATAAAGTCTATTTAAAAAAAACAAAAACAAAGCCTATGTGTATTGAGTGAGGAAAGATGACTTGCTCTTGCTGCAGAAAGGATCCTCAGGTTTCTAACAAGTACGATTTTTCTCCAATTCCTCATGGGTACCATGCTTCCATGTTGCTATGGCAACTCTCTTGGCTGACTGCCCAGAGTCTGTGCAGAATCTTTCCGCCACTCATAGAATCTGTGCATGGCTGGCACTTCTCCTAAGGTTGCCAGGAGCAACACCACCCAGGACACAGACACCACCCATCTGGATGGCCATGAAACAGGAACCTGGAGGAACTCTGGGAACTCTACCTCGGCTGAATGAAGACTCCATTGCTCTAAGTGCTAAGGACATGCATGACAGAAGAGCCACGCCCTCATCTCAGAAGGTGATCACAGAATGGGAAGAGAGAAGGAGAAACGAAAACTAAGTCAGATAATATGATGGTGTGTAGTGTGACACGTGGTCCAAGCCTGAGGACAGGGCTTTTCCATAGCCATGTCTATAACTTTATACCTTATGGATAGTGAGCCCCATTCTGGGGAAAGCAGGGGGCATGGAAAGGAAAAACATTTGAACTGAGGTCTAAACAATCAGGAACAAGACATGTGACGCTATCACAGAAATCAGCCCCAGAGAAGTCAAAGAAATGCCAAACTCACTGAGGGGCTGGGAGAGGCATGTGAGAGGCTTGAGGTTCCCAGAGTATTGAGTTTCTTTCAAAGTAAAATCAGAAACCACTGGAGAACTTTAAAGAGGGTGCTGCATGGTCTGACTTTAGGCTGGGCGTGACCATGAAGGCAGCGGTAAAGGGGCAGGAGAGGAAAGAGGAAGAAATTAAGAAATAGAAGGCTATTACAGATCCCACGGGTGCACAGGAGAAATGAAGCCGTCTTGGCTCAGACAGGAGCTGGAGAGACACGGCCAAGCTGGAGAGGCTCACTGGAGGGAGAGTGAGTCAGACTTCTGAATCGATTTGATATGCGCTGGTGACCAGGAAGAGAGGTCAGCTGGCACCAGGCTCACCTGGAATCTTTGTATCAGCACTTTTGCATAATTGGCCTGAGGCTGCTGTTCATACCTGTCTTTTCCAATCTCAACAACACTATTTTTTAAAAGCCAATTCTCCACGGTCTCTCACATGCCTGTGCATTTTATTAACCCTGACTGCATTCGCTCTGACCTGTCTTTGCAAAACGTTCACACAGCAAAATCCTTACAAGACGTGTATAATGTGCAGCACAGGAACACAGAGGAAGCTTCCTTGCTGTTTTTCCTACGTCATCAAGAGAGTGTCTCCCTCAGAGGCAGGTCCACTTCCCATTCTAAAAAATGTGGGTTCCCTAAACTCATGTTTCCCCCTTGTAATGTATGTAACCTGTGTAGTCACGTCCCCTGCCAGTAAGGCTCAGGGACCCAGCCTGTCGTCATCTGGATATGACTGTTGCTTTGAAGTAAACTGCCCTTGTGTCTGACCCGGTAGAGCCATGTCTTCTGCTAGCATCTGGGAAACTGGTGGGTTGACTTTTGGCTTGCAAGTCGGATAAGATCTCTGACCCATTACAGTTCTGGATATTTATCTCCAGGGAGTCTCAGGTAGGCGTGTCAGACCCTGGCATTTTCCTAGTGGACGCCAACCAGCTGTTCAGAAGCATCAGTTACAAGTGGTGGTGACACCTTGCTTACCAGGCTGAGGATGGGGCATTTTTTCAGTTTACTCTTTCTGTATCTCTCGTCTGAGCTACCTGAAAATCAGACCCCATCCTTTTCCTTGTAAGGAAGGAAGCTGCTGTGTGCACCGGCCCCGTGCTGTGTTCCTTTCTGTTGTCACCGCCTGAAGGAAATGTGTGTTTAGTCAGTGTGCTGTTGAAATTTTAGGCTTCAAAGCATGTGATTTAGAATATCAGCTTTCTGGGGCCTCCCTGATGGTGCAGCAGTTAAGCGCTGCTCTGTGGAGCTGTGGGCAGCGGCGACATGAGTTCGAAGCCCGGCCGGGGAGATTCCCACATGGCGCCGCAGACTCCTGCCTCGCCCGCTGCTCCCCTCAGTAGTGTATTTCCGTCCATCTGCCTGTTCTGCTCCCCACTCTGTCTCTGGTGAACCCTCTCACCACCCCGCGCCTCTGGCCTGTACCCCAAGCTTGTATGCATAAATAAATAAATCTTTAAAAAATTTAAAAAAGAAAAAGAGAATATCAGCTTTCCTTTGTTTGGCGATCATGATGTGAACTTGGGAAACATATTTTACCTCTTTGAATTTTCCAAGAAAAATGACACAAGAAAGTTCAACAAGGAATATTTTTTTCAAGATTATTGCAATAGGAGAAAGACTGAACTCGATGGTGCTAAAATAAGAGGCAGGGGAGTGTATCAGCGCTGGGATGAGCTGGTGGAAAAGTCCTGGAGGATATTGGGGAGAGGGTGATCCACACAATTAGGCTACCTGTGTCACCTGTTGAAGTTAGACTCCTTCCTTCCCACAGAGACCCATAGAAAGCAACCCTATCTTTCTTGATAATACATTTCAAAGAAGGGTTCCAAGGTCTTTGAAAAAACATCCTGAACTATAAAAATGGCAAGAGGCTGGGAGAAGATTTACGTACCAAAGCAAGAGAAAGAAGGTCCAACTGCCAGTTTTCTCAAATCAGTGCTCTCACGAAAGGGAAGCCAGGAGAAAGCTTGGAGAAGTGTGGTTGAGCTGAGAGGAACGTTGAGACCTTCTTGGGTGTGGCCTTTGTATCAACGCTTCCATCGCTGCCTCCTTATTTGCTGAGAAGATTAAATGAAATGAGACGTGGAAAGCTGCATGAAAGCTATGGGCCAAGAAACCCCAATTTTACTTTTGCTCTGCTGGGAAATGTCCACCATTGTCCTCCAAGGCAGCTGCAGAGGCTGGAGTCAGCAGAACAGTGACTCTTGCTTACTGTGAAGAAGCTTGTGGTGAGAAACAACAGAACGTGGAAAAGACCAGAGAGCAAACCCCTGTTCTGCAAGTTGCAGGAAGAAGGAGCAGGAGATGATGGTCTGGCTGTGCTCTCACCTCTGTTTTGGGATCAGAGATTCTGATAATCCTCCTAAACACAGGCAGCTCTGGAAGATCGAGGGATTGCGCTGAAGGTCTAAGCAGTGTTTCTCAGTTACCAGTTAACTAAATTTGCTAGAAATCAGCCTCCTTTAGTTAACTGAATATTTTATTAATTAATTAAATGTCTTCTTGTCTTTGTTAAGAAAAAGAAATTAGGTAACCTTTCCATGCATGTGACTTACCTGTATATACAGAAGCCAAAAACTTGGAGAGAGGGACCTGTCACCCCCAAAACTCTGGTATTGATCTACTGGGTCTGTGTTCTCAGTTTAGCTCGGAATAGTCTCTTTTATATGTTTCCCTATAATGAAATTAAACTTCGAGTTTGCTTCACAGTGGTGAATATTTCAGTTGACAAGGCACATGATAAATGTCATTATTTTTTTTTTTAATTTCATAGCTGGATGAATGAATATGTGTGCTAAGGAAAGCTGTCTGCACTAGAGTTTAATTCAGGAAAAGTATTTAAAATATTCTTTTCAAACCCAAAAGACTTATCTGTAGCATTACTTCTGTAATGACTCACCTCTTATTTGCTTCCCTCCCATAATTATAGAGAACATATCCTATTTAGATGCACGATGTGTGTTTCTAAATATAACAGGGAATCTTGATGATCAAAAGAGACAGGTGTAACATAACTTGACAAATGCATTACCATATGCTGAATAAAGAACAGAAAACAATAATCATTTGGAAAGATAGAGCAGCTTAGAGGAAGGTAAATCGAGAAAGAATGAGAGATTAAGATAGAATAAAACTAATATTGATTTGAGTAGAGCAGAGTCCAGATAAATTTGAGGTGTGTATCTGTGGGAACCGTCTTGGTGGAGTAATAGTGAAGTAGGAAGTTCATAAGTTTGCTACTTGGAAATGAAAGTTGCTCAAGTTGCTAAGTTCACTATTTGGATACTGCCGCTTGCTGGGGCAGAAAGCTACTGGGAAGGTCTCTGCTGTACTACTTGTCCACAATAGTAGCTCTGGCTACCTTGACCCCCTTCCTAAACAATAAAGTTTATGATGGATAGGGTAGGTAAGTTTCCTTATACAAACTGTATAAAAACCTGCAATTCCTATAATTCGGGGCTCAGATTTTTGGGAGTCATCCCACTGGACCCGCCCGTGTGACAATTAAATCTCTCTCTCTCCATCTCTCTGAGTGCCACCTGATTTCTCTGGGAAAGTTGCCGTAACAATAGAGAGAATATGCCCAGTATTCTGGGGGGCATCACTGATTCCTTACGTGTGCTGGCAATGAATGCTTTGCTAATTAAGAGAGTCACTCTATTTCTGGTCACTATTCCTTCAAAGAGCTATTGGATTGCAATTAGCCAACTAGGTATCAGGGTGAGAATCTGCATCAAAAAGACAACTGGAGGGTGAGAAGGACTTCTTGAATTGGTTTGGATATGAAATCCCCCTTTTTAATGAGTGTTTCGTGGAGCCTCTTCTCTACAGACTGACCGATGTCATTGGTTGTTTCACTTTTAAAACTGTTGCGTCTAACTTGGAAACATGCAAAGAGGAGAAAAATGTACAGAAAAGGTTAGGTTATACATTTTACCAATATCATCACCCACAGAGGACATTATATTTTGAGTGAAGTATCATCTATTACTTCTTCCCTGAACTCTATCTTCCTGGCTCTTTAAAAGTGGCTTCTAAGTTCCAATCATCTTACATCAGAATTTAAAAAAGAAATATATAGTAACATTGCATCTCTCCACCTTTCAACCTTGACTTGCCCTGATATTTTCTGCTGTGGCATTTAAGGAGATATATGTTTCCATTTCAAGTTCAAGTATGTCAAGAATTTGAGGAAAGTCACAGGGAGAGGAAAACCAGGGTAACACATGAAGCAAAGATTTTACAAAATATATTCCATGAAATTTTAACAAACCTCACTTGAAGAGATTTTTTAACCTCTCAAATGAAGAATGACTCATTCTTCATTTGAATGGTTCATTTTTGTGTCTGTCCATATCAAAAACAACTGAGTCATACATTCTGATAAGCTTCCTGAAAGAGTTGACAAAGTCTCACTAAGTGCAATTTTTTCCATGGCTGTATTTCATTTAGTAGGTTGCAGTAAATATGTGTCTTCATTTGTCCCGTCCTACCTGGCTTGAGCCTTTCTCCCCAGCTTAGATCATAAAATCTGTGGTGAGTGGGACGTCCAGCTGGCCTGCTCCTGGCTTGGGCCCCCACGATTATTTTACTGTCTATGTCAAAGAGATAGCCCCAGTGGGCCTTAGATTTAGTAATGCTTTAAAAGCAGAGATTTCTCTAAGTGGGGGCACACAAAGGTACGACAAGAAATGGCCACCACAGATCTCCATCACACACAAAGGCCAGATGAGGTCTTCTAGAAGCTGACCCAACCCCCAGCCACATAGCCAGCAACAGAAGTGGGGCCTCAGCACTATTGCGGGGACTTTTTCCACCAACAAGCTGATGGCGCTTGGATGCAGGTTAGATTTCGTTCTGTCTTAACTCCTTGGTTCTGGCCTTAGAAGGCAAAGGACCCATCTGAGTCAGCCTGGACTACTGACCAAAAGAACACTGATGATATCACCATAGTGTGTGTGTGTGTCTGTCGGTGCTGTTTGTGTTAATTTGCTACACAGAAAGATATTATTAATACAAAAGAAGAAACCTATATTATGAAATGATGATGACTGCAACATATAAGCTATATTGACAAAACAATTTTCTGATAATTATTTTTAAATGATCCCATAAAAGAAAATTTCCAAGCAAGGTTTCAGGCACTTTTTTTTTTAATCTTGCACAGTTTAACTAACAATTTTATGTTAGATGTCATAATTTCAAAAGAAATGAGTGAAATACTATCTGATAATGATCATCTTAGAAAAAATAAACCCACCTCAATGAAGACCGAGCGTGGAATACCTTGCAATCCTGCTTCATTTGACACATAACATTCACCCTCACTTTTATCCTTGGTATGCGGGGGTTCTACTCACTAGGGAAGCCCACTAAGCCAAGCTTTCCTTATCCCTGATGACAGAGCCAGCAGTAGTTCCCCAGGCACTTGGCAGATGTGAGACAGTGTGGCCTTGTCATGAGGTGTGGCCTCCTGAGCAGGCTACCTGGCTCCCAATCCAGACTCTGCAAGTGATTTACTCTGTGACCTTTAGCAAATTTCTTTTTTTTAATATAATAGATATTTATTTTTGTTATTCGTATCTTTTACATTATTGTGTGTTCCCCGTAAGTTACCCACCACCTGTTCACCCGTGGAGCCATCACCATAGTCCTCCGTGCTCCCCTCCTCCCCCCTCTCGAGCCCTCCCCCTCCTCTCCTTCCCTGCTGAATGTCGCATTCTTATTTGGCTCCCCTATATTCCTGTTATTAGTGAAACCATTTGATATTTTTCTCTTTCTTTCTGGCTTATTTCACTGATCATGATCCCCTCTAGGTCCATCCATGTTGCTGCGAATTGCATGGGTTTGTCTTTTTTGAATGCTGAATAGTATTCCGTTGTGTATATGTACCACATCTTCTTGAGCCAGTCATCTATTTTTGGGCATTTGGGTTGTTTCCATACCTTAGCTATTGTAAACAGTGCTGCAATAAATGTGCGGGTGCATGTATCCTTTCGGATTAGTGTTTTTGTGTCTTTTGGGTATATTCCCAGTAGTGGTATTGCTGGGTCATATGTAAGTTCCATTTCTAGCAGTTTGAGGAAACGCCATACAGCTTTCCATAGTGGTTGGATCAATTTGCATTCCCACCAGTGGTGTAGGAGAGTTCCTTTTTCTCCACATCCTCGCCAACATTTGTTGTTGCCTGTTTTATTAATATGCGCCATTCTCACTGGCGTGAGGTGGTATCTCATTGTGGTTTTAATTTGCATTTCCTTGATTATAAGTGATGTTGAACATTTTTTCATGTACCTGTTGGCCATTTGCTTTTCTTCTTTGGAGAAGTGTCTTTTTAGCTCTTCTGCCCATTTTTTGACTGGATTGTTGACTTTGTTTTTTTGAGTTGTGTGAGCTCTTTGTAGGTTTTTGTTATCAGTCCTTTATCAATTGTGTCGTGTGCAAAGATCTTCTCCCAATTAGTAGGGTGTCTGTTTGTTTTAATTATTGTCTCTTTTGCTGTACAGAAACTTTTTAGTTTGATGTAGTCCCAGCTGTTTATCTTTACTTTTACTTCCTTTGCTATGGGGGAAGTGGTTTTAAAGATTTTGCTGAGATGTATGTCATGTAGAGTTTTGCCTATTTTTTCTTGTATAAACTTTATGGTTTGAGGTCTTATCTCCAGGTCTTTAATCCATTTTGAGTTGGTTTTTGTGCATGGTGTGAGGTAGTGGTCTAGCTTCATTTTTTTGCATGTAGCAGTCCAGTTCTCCCAACACCATTTATTGAACAAACTTATCTTGTTCCATTGCATATTCTTTGCTCCTTTGTCGAAGATTAGTTGTCCATAAATAGGTGGCTTTATTTCTGGGTTTTCTATTTGGTTCCATTGGTCCATGTGTCTGTTTTTGCTCCAGTACCAAGCTGTTTTAATTATAATGGCTTTGTAGTAAAGTTTGAAGTCAGGGAGTGTAATCCCTCCATTCATCTTCTTTTTAGTCAGGATAGCTTTAGCTATTCGAGGTTTTTTGTGGTTCCATATGAATTCCTTCAATATCCATTCTATTTCTTTGAAGAATGTCATTGAGATTTTTATCGGAATCACATTGAATCTGTAGATTGCTTTTGGTAGGATGGCCATTTTGATGATGTTGATTCTTCCAATCCATGAGCAGGGGATGTCTTTCCATCTTTTTGTGTCTTCCTTTATTTCTTTTAACTGTGTTATGTAGTTTTCTTTGTATAAGTCCTTTACCTTTTTTGTTAGGTTTATTCCCAGGTATTTGATTTTTTTGGTTTCGATTTTGAAGGGGATTATTCTTTTAATTTCTTCTTCTTCAGACTGAGTGTTTGCATATAGAAAGGCTACTGATTTTTGTGCATTGATTTTGTATCCTGCTATATTACTGTATTGGTCTATG
>PVIJ01003399.1:21267-136172 GCA_004024925.1 Scalopus aquaticus
CGCTAGGACTTCAAGTGTTATATTGAAAAGCAATGGTGAGAGTGGACATCCTTGTCTTGTTCCTGATTTTAGGGGAAAGGCTTTCAGCTTCTCACCATTGAGGATAATATTGGCTGTGGGTTTGTCGTATATGGCTTTTATTATGTTAAGGAATGTTCCTTCTATTCCAAGTTTTTCAAGGGCCTTTATCATAAATGGGTGTTGCACTTTGTCGAATGCTTTCTCAGCATCTATTGATATGATCATATGGTTTTTATTTTTATTTTTGTTGATGTGATGGATTACATTAATTGATTTTCGGATGTTGAACCATCCTTGTGTCCCTGGAATGAATCCCACTTGGTCGTGGTGTATTATCTTTTGGATGCATTGTTGGATCCTGTTGGCCAAGATTTTGTTGAATATTTTTGCATCAGTATTCACTAGGGAGATTGGTCTGTAGTTTTCTTTTTTTGTATTATCTTTCTCTGGTTTTGGTATTAGAATAATATTTGCTTCATAGAATGTGTTTGGTAATACTCCTTCCTTTTCAATTTTTTGAAAGAGTTTGTGTAATATAGGGATTAGTTCATTTTTGAACGTTTGGTAGAATTCGTTTATGAAACCATCTGGTCCTGCGCTTTTGTTTTTGGGGAGGGTTTTGATTACTGCTTCAATTTCGTGGGTTGAGATTGGACTGTTTAGGTGTTCTGTATCTTCTTTACCTATTTTTGGGTGGTTGTGTAGTTTCAGGAATTTATCCATATCCTCTAAGTTGTTGAACTTGTTTCCATATAGGTGTTTATAATAGTCTCTGATTATTCTTTTGATTTCTGCTGTGTCTGTTGTAATTTCGCCTCTTTCATTTCTTATCCTGTTTATTTGTGTGTTCTCCTGTTTTTGCTTTGTGAGCTTTTAAGCAAATTTCTTAAACCTGCTGATGTATTTCTTTATCTGTAAAATCAAGACAAATGGGATCTGGGCCATAGAAGGTATTATAAAGATGTAGTATTCTATCCTGGTATATAATGAATGCTCAATAAATTTTACAAACTTTATTGTCACAGGACAGCTACCCAAGGCTAATGGTGACTCAATGCAATTGATTCTAGACAATGTCTATCAGTCTCTAACACACTGTTTTCTCTTGTTTTTCTATAAAAGTGTGTCATTTCAACTATTTCCCAAATTACCCAGAATAACAGGCAAACGTTTTGAATTCAAGTATTTTCTGATTGACCTCTGACCAGTCCTACAGGTTTCCATTAAAGTGGGCCATAAGAGAGGTGCTTGTATGAAATTTGGAGGGTGGAAGTGAAGGAGCAGCCAGTTTTAATCCATCCTGGTGGGAACCCATCTGCTGATTGACATCATGGTGTGATGGGCTGTAGCTGCTACATCTGGCCCTGATGCTATTGTGGTTTCTCTGACTCCTGGAACAAGTTCTCACATAGAGCCCCAACTCCCACTAGATGTCTCTTCTATATCAGTTGGAGGCAAAAGGACTGATATGGGTTTCAATCTCCTCTCATGAACCAGCCTCTGCTCCTGGACAGCAGACTGTTCCTATTTTTTCCCATCTAACCACCATCTTCCCTTCTTGATTACCTACCATGTGGACTTCAACCTCCAGCATCAGACTCAAAGACAACAGCTTTACAGAGTCTGCTTAGCTAACTCCTGTTATTGGTGAGAAAACTAACAGTCAAGTATGCACCAGGATTGGGATTCACCTGTCTGTCTGTCTGTCTATCTATCTATCTATCTATCTATCTATCAACATGGCTTGTGTCAATAGATAGCTCAGGAGGGGCAGTTAGAGATGTCTTGGGGATGACAGTTACCTGCCCCTTAGCCAACAGGAAAGGATGAAACTAGGATTCAAGTTCTAGTAAAACCTTCATTAATCACTTGGCAGGACAGACCTTCCACCCTTCAAACTTGTCTTCTTTTTATTCAATGGACTCACATCTTTCCTTTCTACTTGGAAAATTCAGAGGTGAAGTTGGGCTTCAGTAGTTGATACCTAAGTAACTCATAGAGGCCCTCTACAAAATCAGAAATCCAACAGGCCAGCATGGAGGTTTGATTATAAGAGAGAAAGAGGAGGTTCAAAGTTGGGAGGAAAAATTCTCATGACTTAGAAATGACCCACATTTGTGTAGGGGACAGAAGACTGGACTAGCAGGTATTCCGAATGATGACATCTCTGCCTGGAAGTTACATGGATCACTTTGGTCCAAATGTCTTCAGCCCCAGCAAGTTCGCTTGCTGCTCTTGAGTTCAAGAATACAAGATGTAACGTCCTTCCACAGGAGAGAGAATTGCAGGGAAGAAACAAGAACATTTGGTAAACAATGTTGAATTCTTCCAAATCTCACCAAACTAGGATAAAGCAAAGTTACTCTTATGAGAACTTAAATTAACCCAAGCCATCGATGGGTCCAGTTATTTTAAGTGAAAAGAGTATGGCAGGCAAATTTTGAAATGAGCTATTATCGTCACTTTAATTGTTGTCATAAATGCAGCTGGAGATTACTGCTTTAAGATTACAAAGGTCATTTCAGAGCCATTTTTAAGGAATTTCATAAACCCTACAGCTTATAAATGTTAATACAATACTATGTATAATCTCTAATAATTTGAAATGGCCTGGTCTGTCTGTCAACCCATGAAATTTGAGTAAAGGAGATAGGATCTACCCAGCAATAACAAGCTCACAATCTCTGTTCCACCAGAGCCTACTCAGTAAATATTCCAGGACAGTAATGTGTTCTGTAACATTTCAGTCGATTCCTTTTTATATTTTTTCATTTTTACATCAATATATATTGTTAAAAAGAATTCCACAACTACTAAATAAAACAAAAGAAAGACAGCAGTCCAGGAAGGACTTTAAGATTTATACAAAGATAATTTAATTTCTAAGGAGATATTACCCTGTGTGACTTGCAGTCTGCCTTTGATTAAAGTCACTGGTATATGAAGTTAGAGGTTAAATCAGGCATTTTTGTCAGTAAGGATGCAAATGTTATCTCTGAAGAAAAAGAGGACACTTCTAAAGTTACAGCTTTATTGTCTTGGGGGATATTACCCTATAAAATACAGGCATACGAAGGTCCAATAGAATAACAATATTATTTTAAGACCCCTTTTCCTTTCTAAATGTCTGTATTTCTCCAGCTCCTCATTGAAACTGCTTTCAGTGCTGCTGGTTTCCTCAATGGTGAATAATTTGGGCATATTCATTTTCCACCCTTTGAAAGTCATTTTTATTTTTTAACTTTTGAAAAATTATACTTTGACTCATAATTTAAATGCCTGAACAACAACAAAAATAATTTTAGAGGGGGATAAAATCTAATATCTTAGTCACTAGCCAGAGGAGATCATTTGAAACCTGCTTTTTCAAAAAGGGAGTGTTTAAGATTCTAAGGCAGTCATAAAATCTCAGAATACCATTCACAAGTTCTAGAATTTAAATGCAATACTCCATGGCTGGGTGGTATCTAATGTAAGCAGTTGAGAAGCCCTTCACTTCTATAACCATAAAAATGCATTTTTCAATGAATTCTCAGTATTTGACAAATAATATCATTTAGTTGCCTGTGCTAGAGAAGTATGACTTTCCAATCATAATGCCAGTATTTTATAACAATAGATACCTTTTATGCTTCTTTTCCTTTAGCAAGTTTTCTGAAAGAATTTTAGCCTCACAAATAGATCCCATATATCAGTTCAGGCAGTGGTAGAGCCAGACAGGTAATAGTGGTAGGTAATAAACTGAAGAAAGTAATAATCTGAGGTAGGTAATGCTGTGGAGCTGCTGGAATTTGTCTCACACATAAGTCACTTCTGTTGTGTGTGTTATTACATCTTCCCATTGATGAGACTCATCCCCCACATTCTCAAGATTTCAGTCAATCCCCATCGTAACCACTGTGGAAAAATATGCCTGACCTCATCTGAATCCCACCTTGATTTAAATGTGTATCTTCCTGAGTCTCCTGAGTATTATTAAACTCTGCTTAACACACTGAAATGGAAGTCTTGTTTTTCTCCATTAAATACATTTAAGAGGAAACAAGTCATCAGTGAAGGTTTGAGAAGGTCAGACAATGACAAAGATGGCATTCACCCACCCCACCTCTGCATATGATCAATCTTTCCCCCTTCCTAGTCTCCACCTCCATCTCAACCTGCTTTTTTTAGAAGGGAAAAAAATATAAAATCTTAGTGATCGGTCAGAGGTGATTTTGATACTTATGGTGAGATATGTGGTATGTACCCAATTCCATATGGTGTTAAAGTATGATCTAATTTCTTTCTTTCTTTTTTTTTTTTTTTTTTTTTTGGTATGTGGCTGTCCAATATCCTAACATCACTTGTTGAAGAGACTTTCCTTTCTCCAATGAAATGTTGACTGCTTTGTCAGAGATTAACTGTCTGCATTTGTGTGAGTTTATTTCTGGGCTCTGTATTCAACTCCATTGGTCTGTGTATCTGTTTTTGTTCTAATATCATGTTGCTTTAATTACTATTGCTTTGTAGTATAGTTTAAACTCAAGAAGTATGATACCTACATATTTTCTCTTTATTCAGGATTACTTTGGTTTCTCAAGGTCTTACGTGGTTTCCATACAAATTTTTAAATTGTTATATGTCCTTGAAAAGTATCATTTCAATTTTGATAAAATTGAGTCAAATCTATAAATTATTTTTAAAGTAGGTGAAATCTTGTCTTTGGTGACAACATACATGGAACTTGAGGTAACTATTTTAAGTGAAATAAGTCAGAAAATTACTTGATGATCATTCATGGATGGAATTTATATAACGAAAGCAAATGGACTGACAAAACATAATGAAAACAGCTGTTACTCTTTGAAAAAAATGGTGGTTACCAGAGGGGAAGGAGGCTGGGAGGAAACAGAAAAGGAAGTTAGTCTGATAGTGCAAAGAGCACTGGAACCCAGATATGGGATGCTGTGAGGCATGTACACATATTGAAGTGTGGAGCTGCACTACTGAAGTTTATGTGGTATTGTAAACCAAAGGCAGATCAATACAATTTCATTAAAAAGGAAAAACCTCATGCTTGATCTTCACATTTGACTGCTAAAAAAATCCTTTCATCCTTCCCCTTCCTGAAAATGCCAAATAATAATTTCTTAATCAATTTTGTTTCAAATAGATCCTATCTGTGGTTACATCATGGTTGGGATATTATAAGTCCATATGAGATGGGGTGGATTTTGGAAGTTAGAGTCTCCATAACATTCTGCATCCCACCTCCTCCCCATCCCAGTATTTCAGCTAGTCCTTCTGGATCTCTCTAAAAGTTATTCAGTAGTCACCATTTATTACCCACTGATTGAATAGGGTTGGGTGGACATGAAGTAGATGGTGTCTTATTTCTTATTTTTCATGTGTGCTTTTTTTTTTTCTTGCAGAAGGAAAAATTTCTATTTATTTATCTCTGTTTTAGAGGCATTATTTTATTTCTCCATTATATACATTGTTGAATTAATAAATATTTCAGAACTTAACGTTTTTATTGAGTTTACATTAATTGCCCCAATTAAAAAAAGTTAAGGAAAGGAAAATGTTCTGGGATGTAAAATTATAAGCATCAGTTTCTGTATCAAAGGTCAAAGCAATATTCAGTCACTCTAAGATTGTTGGCCAAAACATCATCTTTATGATGAATTTTTGCCTTATTCAATCTCATGTAATTTGGGAGTGACTTACCTCTCTCTAATTTTAGGAATCAAGAATCCAGATGAGTGAGTGTAAAAGATTTTTCAGTTAATTTAGAGTTTTCAACTTGCTTCTCTCAGGGAATTACTGGAATTAAAAGATGTTACAGTCACAGAAGCATGGGTTAATGTGTTGTAACTTCTTTAGTACAGAAAATAACTGCAGTTTAATTTAATAGTTGTACAAACTCCCAACTTGAGAGCTGAATGCATGACTTATTCATGAGAATGTTCTATGTATGATAATCCAAATGAACTATTGTATCTAGCTGATCAGCCACTCCCTGTGCATGCTCTAAATGAACAGAGAAATGATAGCACTACTGCTAATTACTTCAAAAATACGAATAATTTACTGTTTTGTTAAATAATATTCTTTATGTGTTTGAAATAGTCATAGTTTGGCTGTGATTTGCTCAAAGAGGGACTTAGAATTCTTCTTCTCCTTTTTAGGACTATCTTTAACATGTATTTCTTTGACAGTATCTTTTTTAGATCTTCTTTTGCCTATAAAAAATGTTCTATCGTTGCACTTATTTCTTTTCCTTAATAAGGAACAAACCCCTCCATCTACCCAATTAGAAAGTATCATTCTATTTTTTTGGAGAATACTGAAAAGATAAAATGGTTTTTTTGACTCCTCTCATAGTGCGACATCCCAAATATCCCAGAGAAAAACACCAGCTATTTAAGCAATCCTGTCATATTTGACAAATGAGCCTTTGCCTTAGTAATTCAAAGAAAGGGAAAGCTTTGTCACTTACCAGTGCTCTTTCATCAATGTGCTTCTATATCATTCATCTTGTAGCTTGTCAATGGCTTTTTAAAATAGAGCCCTTGTAGTTACCAAATGCCAATTATGGTTTTAATTAGGGAAGGGGGTGTTGAAAATCTGTTAATATAAATGAGTTGAACTTTTCCTGAAAGATCCATATTTGTTATATATTTTTAAAAGAATTTATTTATGCATACAAGCTGGGGTACAGGCCACGGGTGTGGGGCAATGAGAGGGTTCACCAGGGACAGAGTGGGGAGCAGAGCAGGCAGATCAATGGAGACACACTGCTGAGGGAGCAGTGGACAAGGCAGGAGAGGTCTGCCACGCCATGTGGGAATCTCCCTGGCCGGGCATTGAACTCATGTCGCTGCTGCCAACAGCTCCACAGCACAGTGCTTAACCACTGCACCACCAGGGAGACCCCATATTTGTTATATTTTATACAGGCAAAATCAGACATGTGAATTTTACACAACAAATGTGGTTTGAAACAAGTTACCTTAATGTGGGATAGGCATTTTTCTATTTACCTATTCCAGATGAAGCATGCATTGACAGATATGCTAATGAAAAGAATAAGGATCACCAAGGAATGACAGTGTCCACTTATGGTTACTGGACCCTGTCAGTGGGTGTGTTGACAGGCCCAGGAAAGAACCAGAACTTGGGAAAATGCAGGCTTTTATCCAAAGTCTAGTTTCACCAGCTGTAGCTGTGTGATCTTAGGCATGTTGCAAACCTAAGAAATTATTTTTGGTCCCTTGAGCAAGCCCCACAATCTAGTCACATAATTATTACGGTGTGATAACTGGATACCCAGACATTCCATCTTTCCACTGTGATTCCCAGAATTTGATCTATTTTCAGATAGAGCTTTCCTTGAACTTGATCGTCTCAGGAATTCAGTCACATATCCCAGCATCCTAAAACTAATCAGCTGCAAAATACGAAATGAAAATAAATTTAAGCAATTATCTGTAATTCCACCTGTTGCTAATCTAATGTAAAATAAATAAGTCAAAATTAATAAACATGCCAATTTTTATTAGAGGTTATTTCAAAGGTCCTATAGACAATTAAACATACCAATCCATAACTTTAAGATAAAAACCCAAGATTTGGGGCACTCTAAAGAATGTGGGACTGTTTCTAGAAGGTTTTAAAGGGAATCACAATTTACCAGAAGTCCTAATTATTAATTGTTTTATAAAACTTGAAAATATGACCAAAATTGGTGTGGGGCCTCCCTGGTGGCGCAGCGGTTGCGCGCTGCGCTGTGAAGCTGTTGGCAGCGCTGTGAGAGTTCGACGCCCAGCCAGGGAGAGTCCCACATGGCGCAGCAGGCCTCTCCTGCCTCGCCCGCTGCTCCCCTCAGCAGTGTATTTCTGATCTGCCTGTTCTGCTCCCCACTCTGCCTCTGGTGAGCCCTCTCGCCGCCCCATGCCTCTGGCCTGTACCCCAGCTTGTATTAAAAAAAAATTTTTTTTTGATGTGACTTCAATATTATACCAATACATTATCTATCAGGCCCAAGTGCTAGCTAATGTGCCATCAGAAATGCTATCCAGTGTATCATTGATTAGCATATTGATTACTACTGAGCAGGCCAAGATTGCACAAAGTTAGACTTGTAGGTGATTAAGACATGAATGATTTTGTCTGCTCCAGGAGCAAAATATTTCCATTAGACATAAAAGATAATAAAGTTTATAATTTCATTGCTCATAAGGACAGTAATTATTCCAGTGACTCTTTATGAAGGTTATCAACTTTTCTTAGGAATCAGCTTTATCATCCTGCTGAATCCTTCATTAATAGAATAAGTAACAATGTGACACATGCTCTATATTTGAACATGTAACATATTGTTAACTTTTGAATTTGTACCTAACAATCATGACAGTTGTCCCAGCATCATTTATTGAAGAGACTATCCTTTCTCCATTGTATATTCTTAACTTGATAGGTTATTTAAAAATGTAGTTTTTATAACAAACATTTTAATTTCAGTGTTATAAGTCAACAGTCCTTATAACCATTAAAACAGGTCTTTTGTTATTAGAAAAGAAGCCTTCTTGTCCTTGTTGGTGAACAGAAAAAAACTTAAATGTATGAAGCTAAGATATAGGATAAGTATATATGTACATTCAGCTTGAATTTATTTTTTAGATGAACAATATTGGGTAACTATCATATCTGATTGCTATACCACAATGACTAATTCAAATGACTTCCAAAACACCTGTGTCAGTAATCTCTTACTTCTTCAAGATTCTTTATTAAAAATATTAATCTGTGAATTGCAGACTTTACTTTCTCTAATTTTCTATACAAGACAAAAATCAAAGACAATAGGCATATAACTTTCCATTAAACACATTGCAAATTTTTTTTATTTTCTGGAAAATAGCAACTTGTGTTCCTGTGTGTAACAAAATATTATTTGTAATGAAGCAAAAAAAATGCAATCATTATTTCTGAAATAAAACATCCTGCATTTAACATCTAACCATTAACTATTAAGCTTCTGAAATGAAAGTTATATTCTATTTCCCTATATTAGCAAACAAAGCAGGAAATGGAATGTTTTCTATAAATTCTTTAACTTTTCATTTTTAATATTGGTCACATAGCAAATGCAGATAGCATACTAAGCTTGCACATAAGTTTAGCAAGAGAGACTTGCATTTGGAGACAGCTCATGTGAAGAAATCCACACCCTCCTGTGCTCCAAATACTCCTGGCATCAAACTCTGTGCTCTATTCTTCTGTCTCTTTCCAAATCCTGCCCATTTCTTTCATGTATGAGACCTCTATCAACTTCAAAATAATGGAGAAGAATTGTTTAGGCAATCAGGAGGTTGGCAATTAAGTCCAAGGGTGCTGAGGAATTGACTGAAACAGCAAGTCAAACGAGGGGGAGTTAAAACTTACCATTTCTTAGAAAAGCTTACAGAAATGAGGAAATGTTTTCATAGACACTGTCAAATCTCATTTAGAAAGGCTTAATTAATTTGTTATGTATAGTCAAGTAAAAACTGAAGGGAAGTTTACCAATGCATTGTGCATGGGGAAATAGACTCTGCTAACAAAAGGGTATTTAAACAATACAGGAAGACATTCAAGTGACAATTCTCTGTCAAGCACATCAATAGATCTGCTTTTCACACAATGAATGTTCTGTGGCAGCAAGTTCATCTCACCTGCTGCTATGCTGAGTGAATCAAGACTCAGCTGCCTTTATTCACTATTAGAACAGCACCTCAAGGAGGCAAGGGTCAATTGTGTTATAATGATGACCCCCTTATCTCAGTTGTGTTATAATGATGACCCCCTTTTACATTTTTAAATAGTAAGATATAAATACAAAATTCTTTTAGCAGAGTTCTAATAACAATATGGATTTTTGTCACTTTTTAAAAAATGTTTTATGATCCCCTAAACAATACATCTGATAGTAAAAGCATTCAAAAACGGTTAAAAGTACCACAAAAGGGTAAAAACTCATCTGAAACTCCAGAACCCTGTGGATTTAATGATTATTCTATTATAAATATGTCTTTGCACATCCTGATGAATAATCAACAATTCTGAAATTAAAAGAAAAATTCAAAACATAAAAGTTTTATATGACTCATTTGTGTCAAATCCTGCCATGAATTTGTACATACACATTATTCATTCACTTAATGTAGTATTTATACAATTCACAGTAAAAATATTAATGTGTCTGATTAGGGTGTGTTGCTGCAAGCACCTCTTGCAGTGTTAAATAACATGATGTTATCTTTCTAAAATCTAAAGATTTCATAATTTTGAAACACATCTGGTCCCAGTGCTTTCAGATAAAAGATCATTGAATGATGTATGCAGATATGTAATTTTACATAATGAGTCATTGCCATACATGACTTTTCCCCATTTTTATTCTTCTAGTATATTTATACTTGTCTAGGTTATTTGTGGAAGGTCTCTATTTGATACAGATAAGCTAATTTATTTAATGTTATAAAGTGTTTTATCTCTCCAAAATATATTTAAACCTAGTCATTGGAATTATTCTTAGCAACAATAGACAATACACAAAGAAAAAAATTGTGAGGTTTTATTTATTGGAAAAATATTTAAACCACATGGTTTGGCAACTGTGAACCCTAAATAAATGGTGAAAATCTTACAGAAATCCAGTCATTCCCCAGATTAGAACATAAGATTTCATGAAGTACTTGGTCATTATTTCTTTAAAAGAAGTGGCTGGCAAACGTAGGGGGTGCAGGGGCGGGTGTAAAAAGGTCTGGCAGTTCAACCATTATATAATAAAGCTTGAACAATATTCAAAATGGCCATTTGAAAGCATTAGAAATGGCCAAAGTGATAAAAAAAAAAAAACTTGAGGAGTTCATACCATTAAGATGTGTGGGCTTGTGACTTTTTAGCCTGAGAACATTCCCCAGTTCACCCAGCCGTGGCAACAGAAAGTGCAGTCATGCTTTGGAGTGGTGCATGATAAATAAAGCTCAGGGCATCAGAGCAGTTGCATGAAATATTCAAGAAATATATTCTAGAAGCAACAAACCTCAGAGGAGTCAAGGTCAAAAATCTAAGTTCAACCCCCCTCCCATTCCACCCCCACACTGTGTCCTCCCTACGCCCACCCCACCCCCATCTTCCTGACTGAATATTAAATTATGCATTTGGACAGTAAACTCAGAAAACTCAGCAATGGAGCAGACAAAAACCACAGAAATGTCAATTCTTTAAAGACACACCCGCGCCAGTTATATCTGCAAGTTTTCTCCAGCACCAAGCAAAGTGCTTGGTACAATAATTCCTCTATCATATCTAATGAATGAGAGCATTACCAATGTATCTAGAACATATAAATTCTCCAGCAAGCACATAAGGGAATTTGTACCAACAAAGCTGTAAATAACAAGGTAAAAGTAAATACAAAAGATAATAACTATCTAAGAAACAAATAAAATCTACTTGCAAAAAAAATCACATAAACAAACACACTCTGTAGAATTGTTTGGATACACAACTTTAATACAAAGCACTTCCTCCTTCTAGTTTATTCCACACACTCAAAGCGCTTGTCAAGGGTCTGGGTAGGCCATTTGTTCTCTAGAACATTTTATGTTGTGGATTTGACTGTTTCTTATGGTGCGTTTTCACTTGTCCCTCAGTTCTGCTCTAAAACTAGGAAGTAAGTTCTAAAAGCTTAATTTGTTTTTCATGAAAATTCTGTATGCTTCATATCACATGAAAATTCTGTATGCTTCATATCACATCATGTCAGGGAGCATATAATGTCTAATTATCCACTAAAATTAAGATAATTTGGTAATTTCAAATGGGGAAAGCCTGACCCTCTCTTTGTAAAGTTCCCATGACATTTCAAAAATAGTTTATCCATCCATGATCAAAGCTAAACCAAAACTATGATTTTCTAATTCCTTTCACATTTACTAGATGAAATTGTGTGCTAAGTAAGTCCTTTTCCCAATCAATCAGATTACTTAGCCACTGAGAACAGTCAGATGCTGAGCTCGCTAAGTAATTGTCAAATTTTTAAGTGAAGAGTTGGTTTCCTTGCCTACCCTCTTATTCTCCTAATTTTATTTGTTCTTTTTACATTTTTCTATGCTAATTTGTCTTTCTTACCTTTTCATCCACAATTAGATGTATTTGGTAGTTACCACCAGAATTTATACTAAGTTTCTGCAGTAGCTTTGTAGAGCCTTTGGGATAGTTTCCCATGAAACTCCCGGTTTCTTGATTGTTTGTCTTCCTATGATCTTTATAATCAAAGTTTAAACTTTGACTAGTTGTAAAATCTCTGATTCACATTTTTTTTTGCATATTTTACAAAGCGTTGTTCCATTAGGATCTCATATAACATTTTGCTTTTGATCTTTTTTTTTTTTACCAAAGACCTAAAGACTCTATAAAATCCATAATATTCAATATTTCCCAGTGTTAACTAATCTGGGACAAGAGTGTAAATTGCTAAATGTGTCTTGTCAATCTGTAGTTGCTTCGTGTCACTAAAGTTTGGTCTGGATGGTCAGGTTGGATTAGTTATTTCAAACACAATTTTATATCTGAAAGAGGATACCTTCAGTCAAGGACTAAACTAAAAACCAAACTTTTCAGTTTTGAATAAGCATTTGTAGGGAATGTTAAAACTCTATGAAAGTCTTTCAGTCCAACAAAACATTCTCAAAGAAATATAGGGCTTCAGATAATGTTTCTCAGCCTCAGTACTCCTGACATTTTGGGGTGGATGATTATGTTTGTGGGAGGGATGTTTAGTAGAATCTTTGATTTCTGCTTCAAAGACACCATTAGCACTTCCCTGTTTGTAAAAACCAGAAAATTTCTCCAGACATTCCCAAACATCTTTTCCACTGAGGACCACTGGCAAAGGGAATCAGAGGGATATCATTAAGAAGCCCTATTTAGACCCCAGAAAGATGAAAAGCAGTGCCCCACAAACAACCTCAGCAAAAAAACAACAAAAAAATCAAGAATCTGAGATTTTCAACAACCTGTTTTTCACTGAGTTTACTTTTATGTACAAGCACTTGCATAATTACAAAAGTTCAGTTTAGAATCTCTGCCTTAAGAACTTACGTTTATAAGTTAATTATTTTTTTTAAGAGTCATCCATCCATACATACAAGCTGGGGTACAGGCCAGAGGCATGGGGTGGTGAGAGGGTTCACCAGACATAGAGCAGGGAGCAGAACAGGCAGATCAGAAATACACTGCTGAGGGGAGCAGCGGGCGAGGCAGGAGAGGTCTGCCACACCATGTGGGATTCTCCCCGGCTGGGCATTGAACTCTCATCCTGCGCTGCCGACAGCTCCACAGCGCAGCACTCAACCGCTGCGCCACAAGGGAGGCCCTAATCAATTAATTTTTAACTGAGCTAACATTGGGGTATCCCTATCAGGTATTCCGCCATAGTGCATCCATCACCAACTCGCCCATACCCCCCCACCACAGACCATTATTCCTCCCTCCTCCCTGTTATTTCCCCTTCGCACCAGTCTGCCCTTGGTGCCTCAGTTCTGTAATCAGAATCTTAAGAACATTCTCCCAGTCCTTACTTGGACAGATATACCTATTTCCAAGACTCTTGAGAGTGTTGTTCTACATCAGCTTCACAGAAAATTCAAGAGAGAGGATGCAACTCCCATATTCATGGTTATGGCTTTTGTCTAATAGACTTGATCAATAGGTAAACTTCAGAAATACAGTGTTTGAAATAATTGTATGAATTTAGATGGAAAGTGATGGAAAGTAATGAAATGAAAATTAAAGAGGAGGAAAACATGAACTTTGGGTCTGAAAATTTCTTCTGGTCATGAGTTGATTGAAAACTACTCAGTTTCAAACATGGCCATGGAAGCAATATGTCAACAGTAGCCACAGAATTACAGGAAAGAGCCAAGAAACCAGAGAATGAATTAAGACTCACACAAGAAGAGAAGAAGGATTGAATCCCAATCAGGTAACTGGTAATCAGAGTCCAGAACACTATGGAGTTTAGTCACCTGTTTGTGCTGATCAGGTTCCTTGTAAGATTTATAATTTTGGTGGTTCTGCTAGGTTTTCAAGAGGAATTTAAGAAAGTAAAAGCTGTGAGCTCCTGTCCTTTTCTCCCTCTAACCTACTTTTTAAATTTTCCTTAAAAAATAGTGAAAGACTTTGATAAGGATAAGTAGGGCATGCTGTTCAAAATCGCTGTGAGTCAAAGTTGTATACAAAAGAGTTAATGTAACATAGAACCCACATACAGAACAAACCTAAAGGAATAAAATGGAGAAATTAATCTAATATAAAGAAATTTAACAGAAGGAAAAAATTCCTCTTAGTAAGCCACTGTTGACTTAAAGGACATCGTTTTAAGAAGTGCTAGAATGGAGTTGCAGAAGTTACATCTCAATAGGAATAAAACAAGTTCCCTGCAAATTTGATTTTTTGACTTTTAGGGATTAAAGATTATTTGTTAATTTAGAAAATATTTTAAATGCTTTATAATAACAGAAAATACGTGCCAGTTCCCATATTAACTCTTTTCATATATGTTTATTTCTTATATTAACAAATTCTTTCAGGGGTACTTATTTGCAGCCCTCTTTAAAATAAAACTAATAAAGCTAAGTCTCAGGAGAGTAGAAGAACACGCCTACAGCTGTACATCTGGGAAATATCTGAACAGGAATTAAAATCGAAGTCTGCTGGACTCCAAAGGACACAGTCATCTTATTGCTCTATTCTGGCAGCTAAGATACAGTCCATGCCTCCAAAGGTTAAAGTGTTTTCTAAAAACAAATAACAAAACCAAAAGCAAACAATCACAGTGTAGAATGGTGAATACCAGGTAGACTGGGAAGCTTAAACTTTGGGAGCATGAATGATGACACCAAATTTGAACCGTTTCTCTCCAAAATATTCTCAGAGGATGTGACACTGAACCAAACCGAGAAGGACAAGGAAACCAGCTGCAGGGCAGGAGGGCAGAGAAGAAGGCGGAACACAGCGTTACAGGCAATAAGCAGCAATGTGCAAAGCACAGAAGTCTGAGCAAAGCTCATTTTGAAAAGTCTGGGGAAAGAGATCTTACATCCCAACAGGAGAAAAGGAGTTTATCTTTCAAGTGGACAGTGGCCAAATCCAATTGTTTGTGTTTAAGAGCGAATCCATGATGAAAGCTATGGATAAAGGTAGGGACTAGTTTCCAATGACATCATGCAAACTCCAGATACTTTTATAAGGAAGTTAGTGATGCAATAATCCATGTTAAAATAGGTCTTAGGGAAAATGCAACTTGCAACAGAGATGGGAAAAAAATGGCTTTAAAATTCAAGTGCTCTGGAACGAAGTTCCAGACTTGCCTCACCATGGCTGTGTGACCTGGGTGGTATGACATAATTTTTTAAAATTTTATATGCAACCGTGTACCTATCCATTTTTTATTTTTTAATGTTTATATATAATATATATATATAATATATGTAATATGTTATTATATATTATATATATTAATATTTATATATAATATATATATTATATATATTATATATATAAATAAAATATCATTGTTCATGTTTGTACAATATTTGATTTCTCCTCTCAGGTGTAGTCCCCATAGAATTCCCACCACCAAGTCACCTGTGAACCATCATCATAGTCTCTTGTGCTCTTCCTGCCCCCGTTTTAATCCTTCTCCCTCCCCCTCCCCTGTTGAATGTCTCCAATTTATAGTTTTGTCCTAGTTTTTTCTCTCTTTTTTTTCCCTGATCCCTTATTTGGTTCCCCTACATTACTCCTCTAAGTGAAACCATCTGGTATTTTTCTTTTACCTTCTGACTTATTTCACTGAGCATGATCCCTCCAAGTTCCATCCATGTTGCTACAAATGGCATGAGTTTATCTTTTTTGATTGCTGAATAGTATTCTACTGTGTCTATATATCACATCTTCTTGATGCAGCCATCTATTTGGGGGAATTTAGGTTGTTTTCATCTTACTTATTGTAAATAGTGCTGCAATAACATAGATGTGCTAGTTTCCTTGTGTTTTTGTGTCCTTAAGGTAGATCTGTAGGAGTGGAATTGCTGGGTCATATGGTAGCTCCATTTTAGTAATTTGATGAACCTCTACATGGCTCTCCATAGTGGTTTGCATTCTACCAACCATATAAGACAGTTCCTTTTTCTCCACATCCATGCCAGCATTTGTCATTGACAATTTTTTTTTTAACATGTGCCATTCTCACTGGTGTAAAGTGGTATTTATTGCTGTTTTGGTTTGCATTTCCCTGATTATCAGAGATACTGAACATTTTTCCATATGCCTGTTACCATTTGTCTATTTTATATTTTTTCAAAGAAACAACTTTTGTTTTCATTGATCTTTTGTATTTTTTTAAAAATTTCTATTTCATTTATTTCTGCTTTAATTTTCATTATTTCCTTTCTTCTATTGGCTTTTGGGATTTTTTATTGTTGTTTTTCCAGTTTTTTGATATGGGAGATTAAGATGTTTCTTTAGGTTCTTATTTCTTGATGTGGGCTTATATTGCTATATACTTTCTTCGTAATACTGCTTTTGCTGTTTCCCATACATTCTGGAAAATTGAGTCCTTATTGTCATTCACCTCAAGGGTTTTTTTTTTTGTTGTTGTTGTTAATTTCTTCTTAGAGTTCCTCATTAATCTAATGGTCTTCCAGTGGTGTGGGGTTCAATCTCCATGAAGGGGAGGTTTCCTTGCTTTCTTTACATGGTTTATTTCTAGTATGATGCCCTTATGATCAGAGAAATAGTTGATGTGATTTTGATCTTCATGTATCTGTTGATGTTTGCCTTGTGGCCCAATATGTGATCAATCCTGGAGAATGATCTGTGTTCACTTGAGAAAAATGCGTGTTTCGAATTTTTGGGGTCCAGTGTCCTAGAGATGTTTGTTAAGCCCACGAGGTCTAGGTCTTTATTTAGGGCTATATTTTCCTTGTTTACTTTTTGTCTGTTGATCTGTCTATTGGTGAGAGTGGGGTGTTGAAGTCTCCTACTATGTATGTATTTTCTCTAATGTCCGTATTCAGAGATGATAATAATTGTCTGATATATTTTGGTACTCCTTCATTTGGTGAGTATGTGTTGATGAGTGTTATATCTTCCTGGTGTGTTATTCCCTTAAATCATAATGTAGTCTATGTCTCTTTTTACCTTTTTAGTTTGAAGTCTATATTATCTGATGTAAGTATAGCCGTTTCTGCCTTCTTTTGGGGTCCATTTGTTTGTAGAATTGTTTACCAATCTATGTTTATCTTTTGCAGTTAAATGTGTTTCCTGGTGACAGCAGAAGTTTGGATTCTGGTTTTTTTTTTTTAAAACAGCCTGCAACTCTGTCTTTTGACTGATGAGTTTAGGCCATTTACATTCAGGGTTATTATTGCTACATTGAAGTCTGTGCTTGACATTTTGTTTGTCTTTTTGTGGTTCTATCCCTGGACCTTATTCTATTCTTCCTAATCATTCCTCTGTTGGTTCTGACTTTAGGGTTTCTGTAATATTTTTTGGAGTGGGGATTTAGTGGTGATGAATTTCTGAAGATTTTGCTTGTCTGAGAAGGTCCTTATTTTTCGCTCAGAGAAAGGAGAGCTTTGCAGGGTAAACTAGTCTTGGTTTGCATATTATGTCTTGGAGTTTGTTGAATATGTCACTCCATTATCTTCTTGCCCATAGTGTTTCTTCAAAGAAGTCTGATGTCAGCCTAATCAGTTTTTCTTTAAAATTATCTGTTTTTTCTCCCTTATCAGCTTCATTATTTTTTCATTGTCTTGGACTTTTGGAAGCTTCACTTTTATGTGTCTTGCTGTAGTTCTCCTTTCATTGCGGTAATTTGGTGTTCTTCTAGCTTCCTGTATGTCTATTTTCATTTGTTTCTTCATGTTTGGAAAGTTCTCTTCATTTATTTCCTTGAATAAGTTCTCTGTTCCTTTGTCTCTCTCTTCACCTTCTGGAACACCTATAACTCTTATATTTCCTTTTCTCATGGTGTTCAATATTTCCCAGACTGTTTCTTCATTCTTTTTCCTTTTTTTATATCTGTATCTTCCAGAGTTCTGATTCATTCTTTCATTTCAAAAATTCTGCATTTATGCCTTTCCCTGAATTTGTTAACTCCTCCATAAATCTTTTAACTTCCAGCATTTCCTTTAATTCCTTCTTTAAAGACTCATTTTCATTCTTAAGTTTGTTGATTATATTTCTCATGTCATTCTTTTCCTTTCTTTTCTTCTTCATGCCCTTTAAAAATGGTGATTCTGGGGCCTCCCCGGTGGTGCAGCGGTTGAGCGCTGCGCTGTGGGGCTGTCGGCAGCTGCAACGCGAGTTTGACGCCCAGCTGGGGAGAGTCCCACATGGTGCGGCAGACCTCTCCTGCCTCGCCCGCTACTCCCCTCAGCAGTGTACTTCTCAACTGCCTGTTCTGCTCCCCACTCTGTCTCTGGTGAAGCCTCTCACCGCCCCACGCCTCTGGCCTGTACCCCAGCTTGTATGTAAAAAAAAAAAAAACCTTGAAAAAAAAAGGCGATTCTGAATTCTTTCTGTCAGGCAGAGGAATTCTTCCACATCAGTGTTGTTGAGTTCTGGGGGGCTGATTTTTCTTTTTGTCATGTGTCATTCCCCAGAGGGCTTGCTTGGCTATTTGTGTTTTTCCTTCTACCTGTTGTTTGCTTTTGAATTTGTTCTAAGCACTGGGCCACTGCGCCACTGGTGATGGTGGGCATTTCTTCAAAGTGCTCCTTCCGGGACGCCGGGGAGTGGTGGTCAGGCCTGGTCTGGCACTGTTCCATCAGGCTTCGCAAGGACTCTGATGCTGTGGATTGGCTGGTGATCACTAGCCTTGGGTGTTGCCATGTCTCTGTATGCTGCTGGCCTCTTCCCTGACTTGAGTGTTTTCACCTTTGGCTGCTGAGCCCTCCCTCTGCCTTCCTCACTTCACTCACAGTTCCAGGTGGGGAGTGGGTGCATGGATACACAGGAGTAGCTGGCCTTCAACAGCCATGTTTGGGCAGTTGCGCACCCCCCGGCTGATCACTGCTACCCTCTGGCTGCTGGGCCTGCCTTCTGCCTTCATTACATCATTTCCCTAACTCAGGTCCCTCATCTGTATGATGGAGAGAGTAGCCCTAACATTCCAGAGTTGTATTTAGTCCTGTATTTATTGAGTTCCTATCTTCTATGGGGACCATGACAAGGGCTAGGGATATAGCCTACCTGCCTCTTTTCTTACTGTCCTCCTCATTTCATTCCCAAGTTGATCTTGTTTGCAGGTTAACTCAGTTCAATTCTAATTTCTTTGAGCTTCAATGTGATCATCAAGCTTGTGTTTACTCTCTTAACTTTCTGTTCTCCATAATGTACTATGGATGCAATCACCCTTTGTCTCCTTGCTCTGTATTCTAGAAAGATCTTTCAGTGATAGACTTGGGCTCTGGAAAACTTAGTGTTGCTCTCTTTCCATTGGGATATAAAAATTTTGGGGGAGACAATGTGGGAGGGAGATTTTGACATGACAAATGGTCTTGGGGTTTTATAGTGTTTTAGGCACAAAGGGACAATATTAGACTCACAGAAGAAATATAAGATAATTTTCTCATTTGAGTAGAGAAATGAATTATATAGCATGGAGGGAGGAGAGTTATGTCTTACTATACATCTTAATATCTATGTCTCAAGAAAGACTGTGTTAATTCTTATATTGAAGATGACTATTTGATTTTTATGAGCACTCGAAATGATCTATTAATAATCTGTGATTTTGATTAAAGAAAGAAATCACCATGTTTTAGTTATCAGATATGTGACAGAATTGGTAATTGATTTTGAATGTTAAGGTACCTAGTTAATCTTCTTGTCTGAAAGTAGCAACACTTAACTTTATAAAGTAGATGAGGTCAAAGATTGCCTGCAAATACATCTACATTTTTGTAATTAGAAACTCTAATTTTTCATCTATTTTAAAACATGGCATGCACGTTTTATTTCATGTTTCTGTGCCATATTGCACTTGTACCATTGGCTTTGGCATTAAAAATTCAAAATAAAATGTTAGTAAGCAAAAGCCTCTGTGAATAAACCTCAGAATGTCCCTCAGAGCACTTCTAAGTTGGAGTGGAACTTGATGCAATTCTCCTGATATTGCTATGAGTCGATCACAATAAAGTGGCTCATTGCAGAATTACTTAATACTGCCCTTTTATAATCTGAAGAGTGAAAATATAACTTAAGTAATTGATACTAAGTTGTTCTTTCTGACATTTGACATAAGGTTTAATTGCTTAAGACGACACTTTTTGTGTGTGGTACTTAAACAGTACCCTCAGTACATATAGTGCTTATAAGTACTGGCAATTAATCACCCACTCAGCTGGGCCAGTTCACTGCCTGTCATTAAAATGCATATGGGAAGAGGCCAGTCTAGAAAACATTCCTGCTTTATGGTGTTTCCAAATGGGGTGGTAATATCTGATGGGGGTGCCCCAATATTACATCAGTTAAAAATAAATTAACATAATTTTTAAAAGGAAAATCCATTTTTAAGATATTGATCTGAGTCATCCTGAATCTGGCTTAGAATATCACTTTACAGGATTTGAGGAGGCATGACTAGCTTTGAATCAATACTGAAATGACAAAATCTCTCAAAGACACAACATTTGATCCAAACAAAAAAAGTTCCTCTTTTCTTCAGTGAGATGAAGGGCATTAGAGGCCCACATTGCACTTGTTTGATGTTCAGCAAGACCCTTGGAAAGATGGGGTCCAGCTGATTCTCACAGCAACTTTGCAAGGTCCTTTTTCTTTTCATTTGTAAGATAAAACAGACAGGTACAATGAACAATTTATCTAAGACATTGAACAGAACAAGAAGCCAGAACTTCTGAATTCAACCCAAATATTCTTTCTATTAAAGGATGTTATTTAGGGTTTGATGGTCAATTGCTCAATACCTGGTCATATATTCTGGTCTTTAAGTAAGATGGTTGTGTGATTCATAGAGTGGTTCCAATAAATAATTTTCAGGTCTTGGAGTCAGCTTCCTGTCTGTGCTTTGTGGTCAAGTGCATTCAGATGTGCCATGAAGCGAGTGAAATTGAACTGATGGGCAGTACAGTGGATTCTGCACACATGTTGCTGTGTTTCTGTGAATTCACACTCTGAGAATTTGATTGGCACTTGTCATAATTTCTGTGAACAAAGATTGGTCTCGTCTCATCGGTTTTCTTCTTGTTGTCTATAGCGGATGAACAAGTGTCCCAAGAGAAACTATATCTTATTATTTATGTTCAGTCTGATACTAAGACTGTTTGGGCCAATAAGTGTTATCAGACATCCATTCTAGTGAACCACCAGAAGCAGAATTTGCACCAATGGATTATAATTGCTCTTTCAACTGAAGTCCCAGAATAAATGCATGTGTAGCTGACCTGCCTCAACCAGCCAATCCACACCTTGAGGCAGGGCCTCCCAGCCTACGTTAGCCAAACAACAGTTCCTCAGCAGAGGTGTCAGCATAGCAATCATGTCTATTTAGAGAGACCATTACTTGCATAATTTGTTGTCCAATGTTATGGTTGCAGAATTTTACCAAACTATCAGGTACAGTTCAAGTCATAGTTAATTGGGCATAGACTAAAGATCAGCAAACTGCGGTCCACAGGCCAGATCAGTCCTGCAGTCAGTGATTTTAAGTTACGTTTTATTTGTATATTGTCTACTGTTGCTTTCATGCCTGAGTGGCAGAGCAGAGGAATTGTGAGAGAGACAGTACAATCCACATTGCCTAAAATCTTTACTGTCTGACTCATCACAGGCAACACAGGTCACCAGACACGGAAGAATCACTGAGACCCGAGCTGCCTGAGCTCCTCCACCAGAGAGCACGTACACGTGCTGGCGGGAAGCCCCAGCAGGGGCTCAGGCAGGTTTGCTGGATCCAAGCAGGGCTGTGATGTGTTCATCCTCAGTGCCAGCTCTTCATGCACTCCTGTCTGTGTCTTTGCTTTCTGGCTTTGCAGTTCTTCCCATTAAGGAGAGAATATTTCTGGCCTCCTGATTTTGACCATAAGACTTGCTTTTGCCAATAAAACCAAAACCCATTGATGGGTACCTGAAATGTGAGTTCTGAACCTGAAGCCTAAAGGTCTTTTATCTTTGGGCCTGCCCTCCTGCTCAACTGTCACCATTCCCAGCTGCCGAAGGCAGAGGACGAGGCACAGAGTGGCAAAAATGGTCAACCTAAGCCCGGGCCAGCTCAACTGGCCACGCCCCCACCACACATACCAACACACACAGGCATGAGGCATACATTGGGTTTGCTGCCACCGAGGTTTGTGGTGCCTGTGACATAGCATCAAAGCAGCCCCAGTTAACTGACCGTCCGAAGTAAAATTGTAAGTTGATTTCCAGGATGGCTCACGCCAGTACACATGACCTGCATCAATCCAGACTGTGAGTGTGATGGATTTTTCCAGTTAAGTCATATTACATGGCACAGCTGGCTCTGAGAATGCAAGTCCTATAAATGTGGATCTAGGGCTCAGAGAGTGGCAGACATCATAGGTGTGAAGCATGAGGAGGATTTGGATGTGTTGCTGATGTGTGGAGAGTGGGGGGACCCAGGAGGTAGGAATGCAGTGGCCTTCGGAGTCTGAGAGTGCCCCCTGCTGGACAGCTAGAAAGGAAGCAGGGACCTCGGTCTTATAACCGGAACTGGATTCTCTCCACAACCTGAAGCAGTTTTTTTGTTTATTGTTGTTGTTTGTTTCATTGCGGGAACCTCAGGAGGAGACATCAGCTTAGCTGGCATCTTGATGTCAGCTGTAAAATCCTAAGCAGCAAACCTAACCACACCACGCTAGACCACTCGCCCAGTAAAGCACTGGGAGCAGATACAGGACTGGTTTCCAAGCTACCAAGTTCCTGATCATTTGTTGTGTAGCAACAGGAAACTCATACTCTGCTATGACCTCTTTGGATACCATTTTCATCATCAGTGCAGTGTGGATTAAACTTTCTCTGCCTCAGAGCATTATTGTAAGGATTAATAAAGCAAAGTACTTAATACTATTACAATGCCAAGCCCATAGAAAACAGCCAAATAGTTTTTATTATCTTTTTTTAAAAGATTTATTTATGCATACAAGAACTGGGGTGTTGTTCAGAGGTGTGTGGGGTGGAGAGACAGAGTGGGGAGCAGAACAGGAGGATCCACTGAAATACATTGCTGAGGGGAGCAGTGGGGAGACAGGAGAGGTCTGCTGCGCCATGTGGGAAGCTCCCTGACTGAGGATCAAACTCGTGCTGCAGTGGCTGCCGATAGCTTCATAGTGCTGCGCTTAACCCTTGCACCACTAGGGAGGCCTTGGTTTTACTATCTTCAATCACACCATTAGCAGCTTGTACTCCAACCCAACCATCAGTGTTGAAGCAGACAATAGTCAATGAAGTAATGATAAAGTGTAGAATGGATAAACAGTCCAATAAATAGTTGATGAACAATTAATCAATGCATCTGGGAACCAGAAAGTGAGTTAAAGCCCACAAGAAGCAGTAAGTCCTACCCCCAGGGAGGAAGAGGAACAAAGCACCTCAAGTCCAGTCAGTGTTAAATGCACAGTGAGAACATTATATTATGATGTAGCCAAACTTCATACTCTCGGAAAATATAATTACAGACTTCAACATAACTGTATCTCTCATATCCTACATCTCAATTAACGTTTATTCAATAATAACGGAGTGCTGCATTATAATGGGAAAAATATTTCCAAGAGGGTATTTATAAGACAGTGTAATGGGTTTAGGGTGCCACCCCAAAATTCATATGGTGACGCCCTAGACCCCAGTGCCTTCGATGTGACTGCTTCAGGAGACTGGGAGTTAAAAGCGGTCAGGAAGTTGAAATGAGGTCCATGTGGTGGGGCCTGATCCCGTGTGACTGGCTTCCATAGAAAAGGAGTTAGGACAGGGACACACTCAGAAGGGAGACCTAGTGAAGACACAGGGAGAAGGTGGCCCTCTCCAAGCCAAGGAGAGAGACGGCAGAAGAAATATACTCAACGACACCTTGACATTGAACTTCCAGCCTCTAGATCCATGAGGAAATACATTTCTGTTATTTTAACCACCTGTCTCTGGCCTCTAGTACTCAGTTATGGTATCCCTAATCATACAGACACGAATGCAGATTCAATTTTGGAGTAGGTAATTTTTATTTAGGGGATTTTGTTATTTTAGCACTTTGTGGTCTGCTCACATATTAATACGTGTTTTTGTCACCAGTGTCAGGTGGCCGCTCACGTATTAATACGTGTTCATCTAGTCTCCGGTTTTTCACGCCATGGTGGATTTATTTGGAACTATCAGGAGCTCTTTCTCTGATCGTACTCAGTCTAGAAGCTTTCCACATTGTTTCGGTGAAAGTGTAAGGTGTTTTATGAGAGATATTTCAGTTTTTTAAATATCCAGTAGTTCAGGAGTTGTGTGTGTTTTATTGAATGCTTCTACCATTCGTGCAGTGGCACAGAAAATGGCCGGCCCCAAGGGCTGGTAAACTTAAAGGTCACCGGCACACAAAGTGTTAAAAAGGACAGCTTTCTATTTTTTTGTTGATGCATCCCCAAAAGTCAACTTTATAATGGTGAAGTCATTCAGATTTCAACTTGAATATGCTTGAATGGTAAAAATTCTCTTATTTTAGGTCATATAAAAACCTCGTGCTGAATATGACTACATTAAATATACTGAGCAATGTCGTATTCATTTAAACACATGCTTGCATCTATTAGTGCATATTTAAAATAGAGCATACTGGTTTTGCATTAAACTAATGGTTTTCATCATTTTCTTATAATTACCACAAAAAGTCTGTTTTCCAATCCACGCATCAGATGATCAGCTCATAACATTTGCGATCACTTATTTTGCATTCCTCTTCTGAACTACATTTGCCATCTGCTGGCGCCCAAGAATATCGCCAATCCCTTTCCGCCAGCCTGAGTGGGGGCTCAGTCTTGCTATCTCTTAGCAGCACTGGAAATATAAACGCCATCGAACACAGCACTGTATGTGGTTCCACATGCTGCCCAGGGGTTGGTCCAGGTCCAGGATGGGTGCTTGGAGGTGGGAGGCTTCTCCCCTTTAGGGGGAGCACAACTGGAAGAAGATTCAAGGAGCGTCCTTCCAAGTATCATCACTTGTTGTGGGGGTTGGGGCCAGCACACCAAATCCGCCATGAACTTAATAGAAATGCAGATTATCAGGCCCACCCCCAGACTGATTCACAGATTCTGGGGAGGGGAAGCAGCCGCCTGTGTGTTCGGAAGCCCTCCAGGAGATCAGAGGCCTGCTGAGACTTGAGAAGCACTGACTAGAGAATCAATGTTACAGATTCAGAGACCAACTTCAGAGATGTTAAGTATGTGTCTGAGCTCACTCAGCAAATAATTTTCAAGTCAATGATTGAATGTAGGTTCTTCTGACTCCAAAGCCATGCTCCTCACTGTGCATGCCCCTTGCCCTAATCAGGGTGGCCCCTAATGGGAGAATTGATTCCACCTGCTCCTTGGCAGAAAGAAAGTTTTGTGCTGTGGTCCCGACCTCCCTCCTAACCAGACTCGGCTCCCTTCTGAAGTAGTAGGATCTCCTTTAGCACTTCAGTAGGGAGCCAAGGCTGGTTAGGAGGGAGGTCGGGACCACAGCACAAAACTTTCTTTCTGCCAAGGAGCAGGTGGAATCAATTCGCCTGTTAAGGACTGTAACCAGGCTGAGTCCAAAGTCCGGTGGAGGTCGTGCCCCCTGGAGGGGTTTGCTGATGAGAATGAATAGCCCCAGGGAAATGCTAAGTTTGCAGTTTGGGGTGGAGAGTCTGATGAGAAATAAAAGGGACTGAAGGAGAAGGGGAAGGCAGTCATCATGGTGTAGGAATAGAGGAGGAATCAGCGGCAGAAAATGTAGCCGCCAAGATTGAGAGTTTGGAAATCAGATGCCAGAAGTTTTTGAGCCGCCTGGATACAGAGTTTCAGATTGAGCATTTTGGAATCTTTAGTGACTTTGGGACCAGAGACTTTGGAGGCTTTGCAAGTAGCAGAGCGACAGAAACTGCTCCCAGTTTTGTCTTTCCTGCAGCCGAAGGAAGAAGGCAGAGGCCCGAGGGGGGCCCTTCCTAAAATGCATGAGTGCAGTCTGTTGGCTATCTGGCCACTGTAGCTGCTGTTTGCAGTGTTGTTGGCCTGATGCTGCCCTGGGGCACCATGGCAGTTCCGGGAGCATCTCCAGTTGTGTCCTGTGTCGACCTCGTGAGTTGGAACCTGGCCTACACTCGGGCTGTTGCGAGTCCGAAGAAGCAGGAAGACGCCATTTTGGAAATGTGGCCTATTGTTTGGAAGAGGATCTCCCCGTCAGCAGTGGTGGGAAGACGCCACCTTTGTTACTTTTCTGGGATTTAAAGGACTGGACATTGCTTTAAGTAAGGTAAGCAGCCATATGTTGACTTCAGTAATTCTTTGCTTTTTCCCTGTTTGTTAAATAAATCCCATTGTTGCTGTTCCCTAAACCTGAGTAGTCTTATAAATGTGCACGCAGGTGCAGGACCAAGACAGTAATCGGTAAGCAATAGGGGCACTGCCTTTGCCTAAGTTTAAAAGGCCCCTTTTTCCCTGTACCAGGACCACCCTAGTTAGGGCAAGGGGCATGCGCAATGAGGAGCTTGAGCTAATTATCAAAGTCACGGAGATGGATCATGGGTGAATTGGTGGTGGGTTACCCAAGGGGAATACAAAATATAAAAGACATAAATAACAATAAAAATATATATTTAAAACAACAAGGAAAAAAAACAAGTCAATGATGGAATGTAGGTGCATCTGACGCCAAAGCCCACGCTCATAACTGCGCATGCTCTTGACCTAATCAGCATGGCCCCTAATGGGCGAATTGATTCCACCTGCTCCTTGGCAGAAAGAAATTTTTGTGCCGTGGTCCTGACCGCCCTCCTAACCAGCCTTGGCTCCCTACTGAAGTAGTAGGATCCCATTTAGCACTTCAATACTGAAGTAGTAGGATCTCCTTTAGCACTTCAGTAGGGAGCCAAGGCTGGTTAGGAGGGAGGTCAGGACCACGGCACAAAACTTTCTGCCAAGGAGCAGGTGGAATCAATTTGCCCATTAGGGACCACCCTGATTAGGGCAAGGGGCATTCGCATCAGACACACCTACATTCTATCATTGACTTTCGTAATTATTATTATCTCAGGCATATTTATTAACCTCTCTGAGCCTAGTTTCTGAATCTGTAAAATCGGAATAATGCCAAATATTTACGCCCTTGTTATCTAGCAAGAGTGAATGCAGTAAGGTATGCAAGTATTCAGCATAAGCCTTAGCACAAAATAAATGCTGTATGACTGTTCTTGTTTTCAGTTACTGGCTTATTAAATCCTGGGGGGCCTGGAGCTCATAACTACCTTTTTTTTTTTCAATGACACCAGAGCCAGCCAGGCACCTTCTGGGCCTCCCAAGCCCCCCTGCTGGGCCAGGAGTAGGGATCTAGTCTCCAAACTTGTTAAATGACACGGAGACAAGCTCCTCATTGCGCATGCCCCTTGCCCTAATCAGGGTGGCCCCTAATGGGCAAATTGATTCCACCTGCTCCTTGGCAGAAAGAAAGTTTTGTGCTGTGGTCCCGACCTCCCTCCTAACCAGCCTTGGCTCCCTCCTGAAGTAGTAGGATCTCCTTTCGCACTTCAGCAGGGAGCCAAGGCTGGTTAGGAGGGAGGTCAGGACCAGGACACAAAAATCTATTTCTTCCAAGGAGCATGTGGAATCAATTTGCCCGTTAGGGGCATCCTGATTAGGGCAAGAACATGTGCAATTTATAGTCATGCCCTTTGGCATCAGACACACCTACATTCCATCACTGACTTAGGTAATTATCATCCTCTAAGGCACATTTCTTAACCTCTCTGAGCCTGGTTTCTGAATCTGTAAAATCAGAATAATGGCAAATATTCACCCTCTTGCTGTCTGGCAAGAGTGAATGCGGTCAGGTATGCAAGTATTCAGCATAAGCCTTAGCACATGGTAACAAGAACAGTCATACAGCATTTATTATCAGGTACTGGCTTATTAACTCCTGGGGGGCCTGGTGCTCATAACTAGCTTTTTTTTAATGACACCAGAGCCAGCCAGGAGTCTTCTGGGCCTCCCAAGCCCCCCTGCTGGGCCGGGAGTAGGGATCTAGTCCCCAAACTTGTTAAATGATACGGAGACAAGCTCCTCATTGTGCATGCCCTTTGCCCTAATCAGGGTGGCCCCTAATGGGCAAATTGATTCCACCTGCTCCTTGGCAGCAATTTTGTGTGGTGGTCCTGACCTCCCTCCTTTCCAGCCTTGGCTCCATACTGATGTGCAAGGATCTCACACCATGTGCGGACACTGCAGCCTATTGGACCAGTTTGTCCATTGCTTTCTCCACGCTGTGTGAATAGCCCCCCTGTAGACCCTGAAACCTGGATTGTTTGCTTGGAAAGGAATTCTGGGATCTGAGTACCCACAGTATGGTCTAGCAGCAAGGAAGATGGGTATTGGAGCCATAGGGAGGCTTCTTCTCCCCAGGGAGGAGCACAGCTGGAAGATGGAGAGTCTTGGAACCATAATTCCAGCAGCAACCCTAACTCCTCCATGTGTATCCTGGCTACTTATAGACTTGGGATTAGGAGTGACATCTGCTAATTCTCTTTCCTGCCTTTCATATTCCTTTGTGTGTGTGGTAAATCATTTTAAAAGTTTGAGTACTTTTGACACCCTAATACTAGGAAGAAGCAGGCACAAAGTGTTTTATCCACAACCAACATTTTCTGAAAACAGCACAGGGAGGCTTATATCTGCCTCGGATAGAAATGATTTGTAGGGATGAAGGCAAGTCAGAATTTCATTTCCTCAATGATGGTGGATTCAGCAAGCCGATTGTCCCCTATGGCAACATGAAGTGTCCAGTTATTTGGTTTTTGAAAATGTTTCTTAAAGGAATTTTGCAAGGTTCTATTAATTGCAAGGTGCAAATGTGAAATTCATTTTTCTTAAGTAACAGAAAGCTATGGTGTGACTGCCTTGAGAAGATATAGCTTGTCAAAACTTACTGCAATCTTTATTAAAGAAAAAACTTAAAATCCTGTAATGAATGCTGAGTATTCAGAAAGACAATCTATAAGGGAGAGTCTGAGTGAAGTTCTCCCCACACTTGTAAAGTACGCGCTAAAATGATGCAGTCCATCTGAATGATCGCACCTGTCATGGCATTCAAGTTTCTAAAAAGAAGCATAAAATACATAACATTTAAAATCTATATTTACTAGGAAATTTTAATTTCGGAAATAAAAAGGAAATTACAAATTCTATTAAAATACTAAGGATTAGAAGTCTGATTCAAACAGAAGCCCATGAAATTCAAATGTGATACAGCTAATCACTCTTTGTGCATTTGCATAAAGTCTTTTCCCAGAAGCTTCATCGTTGGAGGAAAAATTCAGAAAATTCAAAATTAAGTAAACACATGCTCTTCACCAACTTGTGCCCTGCAGGAGTACAGTCTGGATAGTGAACTTGTACTCAGTAACTTGGCATTTACCAAAACTCCAAAAGTAAAATTAATAGTCTTCCTCTCCTATGAATTTGTTCTACAATTTGAGGCAAACATAAGAAATACTGCCATGATCTCTATTGGAATAATTTCTTTATTGTATGAAAAGACTGATAAAGGTTTATTTTGCTTCTAATACAAAGCACAGAGATAAAACAGTTCAGGCAAAATATAATTAAGAAAAAGATTTCAAATGAGAAGTAGGCAGGTTCTTAGCTATGTAACAAAGAAGAATCAGTCTTGCTAATGACGACAGCCAGAAATGCTTTCTAATCTTTATTTATGATTTATTTAGGGTTTCAATTTCAGTGTCCTGATCATTTTTGACCTCATTAAAACACAAATGATTTCAGAGAAACTCTTCTGGAGAGTAAGTATCCTAATTAGGGATCAAAACCAACTATTCCATGTGTTTCCTCAATCTAGATAATTCCCAGGAATTAACTTGGTCGTCTTGTTTTTTCGCCTTTGTTTTTTGATGCCTGGTTTATAGATGGCCGTGCTGGACAAAATGAAGGTGTCTCCATGCAGAAGAACTTACTGGAAGAAGTCAGGGAGAAAGAGGCCACACTCATTCATTCCTGTCTTACTCTGTCCACTCCACAGAGGTGAGTAAAGAAAAAAACCCAGAGTAACCTCAAGAGTGGAGTTAGAGCACCCTCCCTGGTGGCCTAGGGGTTAAGGCTCAGCGCTGTCACCATGAGGGCTAGATCCCTGGCCAGGGAGCTTCCCAAATGGCACAGGGGACTTCTGTCTCCCCACTGCTCCCCTTTACAGGGTATTTCAGTGGATCCGCCTGTTCTGTTCCCCACTCTGTCTGGTGAATCCCTCACCACCACCCCTGCCCACACCTCTGGCCTACATCTCAGTTCATCTATGCACAAAAATAAGAGTGGAGTTAGAAAAGGAAGTTAGCAAAGGAAGGGACATGGGTGAGTAAAACTTGGGACCAAGTCAAGAACACGCTGATAGGTGGGTGTCTCTGCTAAGATAAGGAAGGCGCTGGTAAGAGATTTTTCGCATTTGCAGTCTAGTCAAACCTGGCTCCTGAGCTGGGCAGCTATTGAGCAGTCCCTTAATGGGGTGGGACGTGAGTGGTCCAGATGGGAAATATGAAGAGAGTGGTCCAGAAAGGGAAGTATGAAGAGAGTGCATGCAGAAAGCAAAGAAGCCAGAGCCCAGAGACACATACAGGGAAGCTAATAAAAAAGTTAATCCTTTGCCCAGGCGGTTTAATGCGTCCACTCGAGGGGTGCCCCTATGGCGCCCGAGCAGTTTGTAACCCATATGTTTATTTCTGATGTGTGATAGGATATTCTTACCACAATTACTTTCGTGGACCAGGCTCGGCCTGCGTCCTTAGCCAATTCTTAGCTTAGCTTAGTTAGTCTCAACTTAGCATTCGCCTAAAGCAAACATCGACAACGCCCACCGATGTACCCCGACTAAATGGAAAGCTCCATATTGTGCTAAAAGGGGCAAAAAGGGACTGCGAGGTTTGCTCTGACCGTAACAAGCCTGGCAGTAGACGAGAAATCTCCTATTACTGTGATACGTCCTGACAAACTGAGGCTGCATCTTGGGGATTGTTTTAACTAAGTATCACACAAAAACTAATTACAGAGTGTAATATTTACCAGGTTTTGTTGTATTCAATGTAAAAATAAATAAATTGGTGAAATTTTATTATTTGTATACGTTTGTTTGAGTATAAAAGGATTTCAAAGTACCTGTAAAACGCTTCCCTGATACAGCTGAAATCGTCTCGAGTGGCTGGTTCGTGCAAAAAAGGCCTCGAGTGCAAAGGGTTTAATTGTGATTAAAGAGAGATGCAATAAAAGATGTTGGAAAGCTGTTCTTACCTGTTGACCTTAGCATCAAGGTCACCATCCATAAACAGAAGGTTCTTGATCTAGCATGAAATTGCTATATGACTACAGTAGACCCACTGACTCCCCAATATTTGGGATAAAGATCATGGTCATTCTTATGCAAAAGTACATTCTAACAGTAATTATTTTTACCTGTAATCACACAGAAAAAGAAAAAAAAAAACCAAAGCAGCATCTTGCTGGGCTTTCTTAAACCCCACAGGCTGCTTCTTACTGGGTCTCTGACTGTTGGTGAGCTAAGTCTCTGGGGTGGCCACATACGAATCCTGTCCACACAACAGGCTGCTCTCACATAGGATCAGTTCTGGCCCCTACAAACAAAATTAAAGCAGTTTGGTTAGCAATTGGAAATACATCTCAATTCAAAACATTAATTCAAAACATTAATTTAAAACATTAATTAATTCAAAGCATTAATTCAAAGTATTTTCTAACCATCTTCGATCCACCTGTACAGGAAGAATGTTATCTTCTCATTGTGGCAATGCAGATGTTGATGGTGATATACATGTGTGTAGCAGCTTGCCAGCAATTCATTCTTGCCCTTGAATGAGGATGTCCTTAGAGACTCCAGGGCAGAATGTTGAACTGCCATGGGGAATAGACAACAAAAGAAATAGTAGATTGGACTATAGGAAATTCATAACTCGCATGCATCAAAAGTCACGGTCAACAGAGGGGGAAAGAAACACAGGGAGAAAAAATATTTGCAAATCATCTACCTATTAATATCCAGAATATATTGATTCCTACAATTCAACAACCACCACTGATGTAACAATGAGCAAAGGACTCACATAGATGTGTCTCCAAACATCTGCAAAAGGTCAAGAAACAGGAAAAGATGCTCAGCACTGGTAGTCACTAGGGGGAACCAAATCAAAACTACAATGAGATACAACTTCACACCTGCCAAGATGGTGGCAAAAACGTGAGGATGTGGAGAAATTGGAATCCACTGCATTGCTAGTGGGAATAGAAAATGGTGCAGCTGCTGTGCAAAATATTTTGGTGTTTACTCAACAAATTAAAAAAGTTCTGTATGACCCAGGCAGTTCCGTTCCTGGGTATATGTTCAAAATAACTGAAGCTAGGGATTTGACGAAGTATCTGTGTACCATTTGTACACAAATGTTATTCATGGTATCCAAAAGTTGGAAGCAACCGAAATGTCCATCAAATATATGAATGGAGAAAAGTGGATAAACCACTTAGAATATATTTATGTATATGTATATATACACACAAATATGTATATAGCCCACCCATTTTATTATAGATATTATATATTTATTATCATACAAGGAAATATGAATATATATGAATGTTATTCAGCTATAGAAAAGAGGAAGTTCTACCGTGCTTTGCAACAACACGTACTTGAAAGCATTTTGCTAGTTAAAGTAGCCAGAAGGACAAATGGAAGGACAAATATTATAAACTTGTATGAAGTACCTAGAATACACAAGTTCATAGAGATATAGAGAATAAAAAAAGGGAGAATAGAGTTAAATTTTAATAGATACAAAGTTTCTACCAGGTGGGGAAGTTGTGGCATAACTAGGAGTGGTAAGGACATCCCATTGTGGATTTACTTAACGCTAGTGACTGTACACCTAAAAATGGAAAGTACCATATTATACATATTTACCACAATGGAATACAGCATTCTATCCCAACAAACAATCCAAGAAAATTAAACTGAGCATCAGTTTCACTAGTAACCCCAAATAAATTAATTCAATTAAATAAGTTGCATGCATGAATATTTTGTAGGAATTTATATCATTGAAAGACACTGAAGAAAATAAACAAAATTCATAACATGTCCACAGATGGGAAAATTAAATAATTATAGAATTAGATTAATTCTTCTTAAATTATTTATTGATTCAATAAAATCTCATTCATAATATCAGATATGTGTTTTTCATGGAGCTTGGTAAACTAATTCGAAATCTATTCAGAAGAGCAAAGGTCCCGTAGCAGTCAATGAACTTCTGAAAATGAGTAACCATGGATAACCTCTACTTGATATTAAGAATTATTTGAATAATTTATTGTTAGCAAAGCAATGTAATATTGACACAGAAAAAGAGAAGCAGATCAGTGGGACAGAATGAAGAGCTCAGAACTAGGACAAGTGGTTATCTACAAGGAATAAACTACAATGATATCACTAACTTATACCCCCCCCCACACACACACAGATGGACTGTGGATTTTCGTATATAAAAAAAAAATTTAAAGAAGAAAAAATTCTATGTTAAAACTTTTGATTTGGAATAAAGATAGATTGATTAAAGTACTTATAAGAGCTAACTTATAAAGGAAAATATCGATAACTAGGACTGCATTAAAATTAAGATTTATGTGCACCTTAAAACAATACAAAGAGCCCAAGAGCTCTACTACAATATGGAAAATTTTTATATGCAAAGGCAAATCCCTGGACTCTAGAATATATTAAGAATGAATCCAGATCTGTCAAAGACCTCCCAATGGAAAGATAAGTAAAGACATGACTAGTCAATGCACAGAAGGGAAAAACCTCAAATGTCTACAAGTCATAAAGCAAGATGGACACTTCCAATAATATTTAGAGAAATGAAATCTGAACGCATAACAATCAGCAGTGTACATCTGTACTGGCAAAAACTCAAAGTCTGGAAATACCAAAATTTGGCAATATATGGAGAAATGGAAACACTCATAAAATAATTTCTATTACAGTCAATTTAAACAGGCATATATTCATGAACCAGAAAAGTCACTCGTACATGTATCACCCACAGGAAATCTTGCATTAACCTCCAGTGGATTTTATATCATCAGCATTGTCTGAAATAGTAAGAAACCATAAACAACAAGTGAAGAGAAAACCACACTTGCAGAGTTAGGCCACAGTGTTAAAAAGCAGTGGATATCAGCTCTAGACTTTCAGAAATGCCCCTGGAAAGAGGCATTTCCTGGGGCCCTGGAGAAGCCCAGGCACTGAGAGCTTTGGAAAACAATCCAGTTGATTCAAATGCTGATTAACCACAGCTATAGATTGTAAATAGATTGTAAATGAAATGAAACTGAGGGGTACTCCAGGAAACCCAAACCCAAACTCTAAATGGGTTCTGCCATCTGCCACATAAAGACAAAGGATAGTCTTAGTGTGAAAGAACTTTAAAAGGATAGTGTGCATAGAGAGAAGAGATAATAGCTCCCCAGTAAGACACCCGAAGTTGCCTGTCTCCTCGTGGGCAAATGCCCAGCCGAACACGCTTGGCCCAGAGCGAGGCTGCTGAGGACAAAAAGCCCGCCACACGTCTAAGGCACCTGCTCGAGGGGAACCACAGGAAAGGGGCGGAAGGGGGCAGAAAAGTCTGGAAGGAGAGGAGTAAAATCAAAGTATAAAGCAGGATAAAGGCTGCCACTGACAGCTTCCCTGAGGTCTCTCACCCACATCTCCCACAAGTGTCTCCCTCCTTGCTCCCCAAGTCCCCAGTACAAGCCCAAAGCTGAGAAGCAACCACGACTTCTTCACATGTCTCTCTGCTCCCTGTGTCTCCTCCGAGGATTCTGTCAGTCTCCTCTCCAACATTCTCTGCCTTCTCTTCCCTTCATCAGTGGGGTAGGGAACATGGAACCCCCCTTTCTAATGGACACTACACTGTCACATATCTACACACCATCATGGGTAACTTTCAAAAATCAGCTGAATAAAGAAAATCACTAAAGAATACACAGACCGCGTCCGTGCCAAGTTCAAAAGAAGACAGAGAAACACGATATTGAGGATGGCGTGCCCGTGTAGTAAAACTACAAAAGGGCAAGGCAATGATTAATAAAACTTCCCAAGAGCACCTCTGTCTGGAGAGGAGGAAGATGATACCAGTTGGAAGGGACAGAGAAGAGGCTGAGATGCGCTCTTAGTGTCCAGCTCCTTGGCCAGAGAGTGGACAGCCAGGGGTGGCTGGGTGTTGAGTCTTCATTAATTGATGTGTTCATAGGTCCTCCTCAGTGTCTAGAACACAAATGCGTCCACTTATTTTTAAGGCTAGATAAAGACATACTGGGGAGCTCGCAGAAGCAAAGGGGTTTCTGAAGAATAGGTTTGGGGCGGCTGGTGGAAGATGGTGAAAAAATGCAGAGGGGTCATGGCCGACCAACACCACCAGGATGCAGCTCCATGGATCTAGCCCTTTTGTATCTTTCTCTTTCTCTCGGGAATAAAAATGAAAAGGAAAGTAAGACTGATCACCTGATACACAAATAAATGCACTGCTGCAAGCAGTCTGAGAAACACATGTATTTTAGCTTCTGCAGTGGGAAATGGGCGCTATGCCAACACCAAGCACGCCCCCCCAGCGTGCACACCCCCCAGTGGGCACCCCCACAGCGGGTACACCCAGCGAACAGGCAGGCTCTGGAGGGCAAGAAAGGTTAAGAGATTTGTCCCTGGGCGGCCAACCAGGGTGGGAGCTTCAGATTGTTCGGCCAGGCAGGACCCAGCCCCTGCCTTGAACCTCTGGATTCACATCAGCAGGACCCTTTGTGAACTGGAAGGCAGGGACAAGTCTGAGCAAAGGTGCCTTTTGTTTTTGTCTCCAGTGAGGAGCCATCCTTCTGTTGCCTCATCCCCTTCTCATTACAAAGAAGACCTCTGGCTTGCAGGAGTCATCTCTGCCCCATAATCAGCCCTCAACCCCCTCTGCCTTGCCTCCCTGCAAGTTCGTTGATTGTGTTTTGCTTTTGTTTGCCTGCTTGTTGGCCTTTATTTTTTTCCTGCTATCATAGAGACACAACCTTGGGTATATTTTTATGTAAAAACCTGGGTTTCCTATTTATGAGTCTCTTATTAAAAGATTTATTTATTTACGCATACAAGCTGGGGTACAGGCCAGAGGCGTGGGGCAATGAGAGGGTTCACCAGAGACAGAGTGGGGAGCAGAACAGGCAGATCGACGGAAACACACTGCTGAGGGGAGCAGCGGGCGAGGCAGGAGAGGTCTGCCGCGCCATGTGGGAAGCTCCCCAGCCGGGTGTTGAACTCACTTCACCGCTGCTGACAGCTCCACAGGGCAATGTCTAACCGCTGCGCCACCAGGGAGGCCCTTATAAGCCTTTTTTATAGGTAGACATCGGAAATTTCAGTCATCGTAGAGATCATCTGTACTATGCATTGTGCAACACACCTATCCGTGTGTGTCTGTGTTACTGGCACACGGTATGGCACACAAGGGATGAACAGTAGTGTCCATTCCAGTGTCGCTGCTGAGGCCTGCCCCTGGAGCTGGACACACTCAGCTCCAGCAGAAAACAGAGGAGGCTGCTGCAGAAGGGGCTGCGGGTTCCCTCAGCCTTAGGCAGATTTTTGCTGAGCTTCCAGGAGGGAAACCAGTTGCTAAAGTCTCCTGAAACTCGAACTGTACTCCAGTCAATTTCACTAGCCCAGAGGAATACTCTGTAAAAAGAGACCCACACCCTGATCTCTGCATCTTAGTACATACAGCGTGTCCCCAGACAGAAGTTTCCAGACCACCTGCCAAAGCTGGCCAAGGGCTCCTCGGAAAGGAGCTGGCCATGTCATCACAAGGAGTCACAGCTTTTCTGGGCCATTTTTCATAAACGCAGCGAAGGGCAGGCTGGCCCCGGATAGCCTTGCTCTCCATGTAAGTGAGGCCTCGTGAAGGGGTGGCTTGTATTTCATTAGCCACTGAAAGAACGAGCAGGCTTTTCCAGCCACTCAATTTACCAACGTCTTCCCAGCGAAACGCGGCGATAACTAACCTCTCTCGGTCACATAAAATGAGTTCAGTGAAGACCAAAGCTCATTCTTATTTATGACAATTTCAGAAAGAAAAACGGCACACAATACTGGAGTTATATAAGCAAGCAAATAAATTCCATTTGAAGCTCAAGTCCCTGGAAATATTTTCACATGAGAAAAGCAACGTTTTAAAAATATGTTATAAAAGAGTAACGGAACAACCAATTAAAGGAAGGACACTTATTTTTGCTTCCCATCTAAAGTTTATAATTCTAGAGAGGTAATTTTATAGAGAGATACATAGAAGCAAACTGAAATATACCTGTAGCTCCATGTAAGATTTTAAGATAATGCTAGAAGACTGCATTTGGCTCAAACTTTTTCTTCAGTTAAAATAATGCACTTTCTGGAAATGACCAAAAAAATATAACAAAAATTGGATCTGACTCACCCTCTGAGTTTTCATCCCCCTTCCCCACCCCTCAATGTAAATGGGTAAATCTCATTAAATATAAATTTGATATAAAAACTGAAATCTGGGTCTCCCTGGTGGCACAACAGGTTAAGCGCAGCGCTGTGGAGCTGTCGGTGGCTGTGGCGGTAGCTCAATGCCCAGCAAAGGAGATTCCGACATGGCACAGCAGACCTCTCCTGCCTCCCCGCTGCTCCCCTCAGAAGTATATTTCGGTCGATCTGCCTGTTCTGCTCCCCACTCTGTCTCTGGTGAACCCTCTCACTGCTTCACACCTCTGGCCTGCACCCCAACATGTATGCAAAAATAAATAAATCTTTTAAAAAAAACTGAAATCTAGTGTAACTCTTGAATGTTCTGAAGATACAAAGATTGTGAGTCTTCCTCATGAATATGTCTGATTTTCACCGATTTGGTGTGGGACCACTGAACATGTGTCTAATATTCAGCAGCCCTGTGTGCATGTGGCTGTGGAAAATCACAGAACGGAGATGGAAAACCTCGGTACACAGGATAGCTAAGGTGAGCGTTCCACCTGCAGAGTGAGCTGGCCCTTACAGGGTGAAGATGTCTGCTCCCTGCTAGGGTCTGCATTGGCTCCAAAGCATCCGCTCATCTTTGCTAAAAGAAAATGGCAAGGAGCTTAGTCAGTGTCGTCTCAGCAGTGTCTTACACACCACTCAGTAAGGGCAGGGGGCGTGAGTGCGTCCAGGTGAGGCTGGCTGGAGTCCAGATAGCTTAGCCCTTCCCAGCGGAGGAGAGAAGCTGATTTTGTTCCATAATTGTGAAAAGGCACCACGACTAAGTGTGAGATACATGAGAAGAGGGAGCGTCACACAGGGGTGAAATGAGGACCACAAGGCACGGTGGGGACAGCACGGTATGGGTCACCGACAGGGACCTGGGAACCCTCCCTCCAGCGTGCACAGCGTGCACCGTGACTGCGCGTAACCGGGTGTCAGCGCACGGGGGCCGCGGAGGGCTGACGCGTTTGTTCTGGGAGCAGAGCTAGTGGCTCCTGTGCCGACTGTCCCGATTCACCGAGGTCTGACTTCGTGACATTTCGCCTCTGTGAATTTGTGCAGCAGTATCAGTCATACTCTGCATTGGGAATGTTGGTCTTTCCCAGGGCTGGCGAGATGCAGTGAGATGCTCTCGGGCCGTTGGGCAGTCAATGGCCACCGCTCCCAGCGGCCTCGAGACCCCGAGGTAACAGCCAACACTTGAGAGTGAGTTGTGTGGCCACTGTGGTTTGGATCCTGTTATGTGTTTCCGCACCCCACTGTGGCTTTTTTGCTTTCAGTACAGCAGCAATAAATTGCATGCATGCATGCTACTATAATGCGACTGGGTGTTAGATCATTTTGCGAACCGCAGGCTAATTTAAGTGTTCGGCATGTGGAAGGCAGGCCAGGCCGGACGTGGGTGTTCAGTAAGCTGGTGTATTACAGGCGTTTTCAACTTATGATATATCCAACTTTCCACATAAACCATTGGGTTTATCAGGATCCCAATGTAAGCTGAAGATTTGTGGTCTCTTGAATAGAAAATACATTTGGTTATACTGTTTCAAAGAGGAGAAAATTCGAGTCTATTGAGGATGGCCAGTGGACAATCCCCTCAGAAGTGCATCTGTCCTGCACATGATCTAGATTAACTGACCACGGCATCTTCTGTGTAAACTTAGGTTGCATCCAGATAATCACATGCTTGTCCAAATAATCCACCAAATGCACCTTGCTTGTCTGCTCGTGTGTGGGTGAGAAGGGGACAGTGAGAAGATCCAGGGTCTAAGATAAAGAAGTACAAAGACCATAAAATGCAGAGGAGCGTTGGACCTAGGTGAGCAAAGTCAAGTTGAACATTCTGGAAGGAATGAACAATGATAGTTCCCGATTCTACTAGGGGGAGGCCTACCGGGGGGCAATAGTACCCCGCAAAGCTCTGCACCGCAAGAAGTAGGTTAAAGCTAAATTGCAGTAGCCTCTCCACTGACACTGCCTTATTTGTCTTTGAACCCTAGCAAGGATTCTCCACAGGGCCCCATTTAATGCCTGATGGGTGAATTTTACTACAGTCCACTTTATTTGTGATAAACTCACATAACACGACTCCAAGAACCTGAATACATGAACGTCAAGTGTTTTGTTAATGTGATTTTGGAAATGCCTTGTTTTTACTGACTTCTCTATGTCAAGGTTTGTTAGAACAGGCCTGCAGTAAGCCTCATTTTCAAGGATAGCTTCATTAAGGACTCACTTTTAAACGCTGCCAATAACATTAGTTGTGAAATTGAAACATAGTTTTTATGTAAATTTGAGTTCTCTCAAAGCTGTCTTTTGGTTCATTTTTTTGAATAAAACTAGTATATATCCAAAAATCTTATAATGGGAACCCAGATAGGCATTTTAAAACGGAGGTTTTATACCCATATATGGATGAGTTAAATGAATAGTGTGTGATACAAAGCTTGGAAAATGTCTTAATTGGGGGATTTCCTGAGCCAACTTTTCTATTCCAGTTTGATTCAATAGTCATATCGCAAAATAAAAGAGATTTAACTTCCCAGCACCAAATGGAGATGTCAAAGAAAATGACTTATATCTTCCTAGTGTGGGGATCTCAAATTGAGGTTAAAAAACATATATACTTTTTTTATAACACAATAGTCAATCAACTGTTTGGGCATTAAAATTTTACAAGAATTTATAAACATCACTGATCTGAAGCCCTGTATTCCTGTAAAGAAATTCTCACATCTTTCTGCAATCTGTAGAATTTAGAAAATGATGTAAAAATGTTCAGCCAACAGACCACTCCTATTAGACAGGAAATCTAAAGCTTGGCAGGCTTTTACCTGGTGCCTTTAACTCAAAAGCTATTGTAAGAAATTTCAGTGGAGCTAGATATTAAATTAACGACCACATTCATCACACCTAAGCATTTTTTTCAATTAAGCAGAAGTCAGGACTCTCTAGGTTTTTTTTTAAATGTAACCTTCTCATTCCATCTTTCAAGGTAGGACTTGTGTCTGCAAAAATCTGTTTAGCTTTACTACCTTTTTTAATACGAGAAAGGAGGCAATGGGTAAAAGATAAAATGCAAATTTGACTAAGGTCACTTGACAGGAATAAGAGCTCGTTCTACACATCCATCAAAGTTACTCCTGTGCTTCTGATTTAATTTAGACAGTAATGGGAGCTTGTTTGGGGGAAAGAGGAGGTCTGAAACCAGTAACAATCAAACAGGCTACTCTTAAATACCATATTCTCTTACTTTGCTTGAGCTGTCGTAACAAAGCACCACAAACTGGGTGGCTTAAACCATATAAACACAATTCTCATATTTTGGGAGTCCAGAAAGATAAAACTCAGGTGTTTAGGGGTTGGGACCTTATCTGGCTGTAGGAAGTTTCTGTTCAGGCCCCTATCTTTGGCTTTTAGATGACTGTCTTTTCTCTGTGCTTTTTCACGTCTCTTCCTTCTATAAATGTGTGTCTCTGTGTCAAATTTCCCCTTTGTGAGAGAGACATCAGTCCTATTAGACAAGAACCCACACTAATGACACCAATTTAACTTTATTTCCTCTGTAAAGTTCCCATTACTGTTAGGGACATTAGTACCTTTTGGCCCCTTCACTCATTTTTCTGCCCCACTCCTCACATCCTACCTAACAAGCACATATGAGGCCTTTCCTGTGAGTTAGGTTTTCCAAGTTCCACACATCAGTAAGATCACATAGTATTTGTTTTTGTTGCCTAATGTTTCCTCTAGCATCGTGTCCTCGTGGTCTTTCCATGTTGTTAAAAATGGTAGCATTTCTTTACTTTTTATGACTATATAATATACCACTGCATATCAAATCAAATTGTATATCAAATTACATGTGTGTGTGTGACACATTTTAATAACACATATCCTTTATCCACTCTTCTATCTTTGGACATATATTTTTTCCCATGTCTGGATTATTGAAAATAATGCTTCTGTGAACTCGGAAGTGCTATTATCTCTTTGAGATAGCAAATTTATGTTCTTTAGAAATACACCCAGACATATGTTCTTGAGGGAAAAAAAGGGAGTGATGGTTTGGAGCCTAAGGGAGAATAGAATCTACAGGATTGGAAAGTTTTGTTAAGATGTTATTAATGAACTACGCCCGAGAGGACTTCCTGACGCCACCCCAGCTGTACAGTTAGAGGCAAGACACAGCCATATCCCTAGAAAGGATTAAAATATTTTTCAAAGTAAAGAGAGACTTGTGTGACCAATTAATTAATCAAGTATAAAAAAACTCTTACAAAAAAAATCAAGAAGTGTCCATAAAAGCAAGATTGTGTCACAGTTTAACCGGATTTTTTTTTCTTAGTGGAAATAAAATAAGCTCTTCCTTATAATTGATGGCAACTCAGAGTGAATGAAATACAGCACCTGCCGACAGGAGGAGCCAAGGGAATATTTTAGGACCAAAAGTGCTTTTTCTATTATACTCGGAGGCTCAGAGTTGTTCTTAGGTGATACTCAGTCCAGTGGATTCACTATGACGCTTCAAAATTCAGCAAATGAATTCTCTACCAAGGAGTCCTCTTCTACTTCTCCCACCTTCCTCAGTGAGTGTTCACTTTCTGCTGACCCTGTGAAGCATCTGGCGTGTGTCTGTTATGTACGTTCAGTGTCTACTCACCCATGTTTCCCCAGCTACGTCACAGTCAACGTCACCAACAATTACCAACCAGCTAACTTGGAGCCGCCATGTCTGCTCAGGATTTCCCAGTTAAAATAAAATGGCGCCTCAAATAAAAGTGAAGTAAATCCTTTTAAGTGATTGCAGGAGATCTTTGATTTTTAAAAAAATCCATCCTTAACAACCGATGGCCTCAGTTTTGAAAATTCACATTTCAGAGAATCTTGCATTTCCTCTTTCATTTCCCTGACCCCTAGCATCCATGATTAATCAATAATAGTTATATGGAAGATGGGGGGGCTTTGTCATTGTTGCAGTTTCATATTGTCAGCAAAAATGTTGTCATTCTTTGGTACAGATCACCAAGAATCATGCCTATTTTGGAAGAGAAGAAACAGGGTTGCCATCTCTAATTTTTCCTTACCCTGTTTCCAGACTTGTCTTACCAAGTACACACAGATGTTAAAACTACTGGGCTGGGAGAACTAAGAGGTGGAAAATCCTACATACTTGGCCTACTCCCTGCCTGCCTGGGAAGCAAGGTGGAGAATTTGCTTGGCAATCAAATGCTTGGATATAGAACAAGCGACCGTGGCATCACACTGGAGATCAAATGTTTACCTTATTAACTAGACCTGCTTCCTCAGCTGGAATATTCCCTGTATCAAAACTTCATCCCCATTCAATCTGCTGACTTAATCACCCCACCTTTACTTCTGATGCAAAAAGCGGAAAGAGAAAAGTCCAACAGACAACCAAGGGAAGAAGGAACTAGAAACTACTTCATAATACTCTAAGCATCAAAACAAGGAAGCGGTGTTTTATGTTGAACGAAAACTAAAGAAGGCAGTCTGCCAGATAGCAAAACACAGGTTATTGGTGCTGGTGTTTATGCTGATGAAATTAAACACTTACATCAAGTCACTGCACTGTTTTCTTTATCCATCTCTCTATTTGAATAGCCTATGTCCTGTGTCAACATGTCTCACTCCTCAATTTGAAGTTCATCTCACCAGGAATGGGCAAAATTCTAAATATAGCCGTAGAAGAAAGATAAATACTGGATAGTTCTGCTTCTAAATGGGATACAGAGAAATGAAACAAAGAGACGAACACCACCAAACCCAAACCTAGAGATCTGACCTTACAACTGAGGCTATTGGAGGGGCGGGGGTGGGGGAGGAGAAGAGAAAAAGGGAGAGGGGACACCCAGGAACTGTGGCGGGTTGTGGGTGCCTAGGTGGTGAGGGCTGGGGTGATGGGTGTGTTGTGGTTACATATACCTGAACAAGTAGGAATCCTATATTTCTGAACCATATGCAGTGTTGTGAACCAATGCTACCTTAGTATGAAAGTATCTATAAACAATAAATATTCTAGATAAAAATCAAATTTCAAAAACCCTTCAAGAGATTGAAGATGATTTTATAAGAAAATGAGCAGCACAAAAGTTTGTGGAATTCCTTTTAAACATTTTTCCTCTTCCCTGAGATTTTCTGCCTGGCAGCACCATTTCCTGGGTCATCCATTATGACTTGTCCCCCGAGAAACCACCCCCCTTCTTGCCATTTCTGCCACTTGCTAAGGCTACTGGCTATGATGCTTTGTGTCCTGCTAAGGGTCCCAGGGCTTCTGTAGCTACAATATTGGTGTGTGGGCCATTTCCATACAGCAGAGTCATTCTTCAGATGAGAAAAGTTGTCGCCCTGCCCTATCCTGTACTAACACATTGTATGCAGGAAACGTATTTATATGTTTTACGGTGACTGGTAGTAGCAAACTACCCGCAAACAATGTGTTACTACTCACCAGCTATGTGGCTTAAAGAAAGTGATCCTTTCTTATAGGAATAGTAATATGGGAATAATGTGTTGGATACAAAAATATTTTAAATTGTATGCGGGAAACGTATTTATACGTTTTACGTTGACTGGTAGTAGCAAACTACCCGCAAACAATGAAATGAAAGATAAATACTGTATAGTTCTGCTTCTAAATGGGATATAGAGAAATGAAACAAAGAGACGAACACCACCAAACCCAAACCTAGAGATCTGACCTTACAACTGAGGCTATTGGAGGGGCGGGGTGGGGGGAATGAAATGATCAAGAAAGAAATGAAATGATCAAGAGATCATCGCCACTCAAACCATACGGTGCTGTATGGAAATGTCCTGGACATGGCGTGTCCTTGCTCATTACATGCATCACGTGGGGCATTATATCAAGGGGGTCTGCATCCTTGGAATATCAGCTTGCAGTGCGGGTCTTGGATGGCACTGTCCCGGGAAGAAGCTTGTCTGTAGCAGCGATGCTTCAAGTGGGTGCATAGATCAGCTCTAGTCCAACAGTTATCTGTGCCTTGATGAGAACAGATACTGGGAATCGATATGAAGATACTTAGACAGCAACGTGACATGCCTGGAGAGCCGAGCGCACAATCAGCGAGATGTCTCACCAACACAAGCCGTGAGCCACATCTGGTATGTACTGATACCGACAGTCTGCAGCAAATAGGGAGGACAGAACTGGTTCTTTATCATAGTTTTTGTTGAACACTCATGCCCCCGCTCAACTCCTTTTAAGGGATCTGCATTTTATATGTTGTCCCAAGCTTCCTGTCCCTAAAAAGTCTATTTGTCTGAGAAAGTCTGCTAAGTGTCTGCTACTAATGAATATAAATCTATAAGTAAACATTATGAAGATGTAGACATTCTAGATAGTTGAGAATGGTTATCAATAATTTTGCCTAACTTGATATAGTCAAATATATTGATATGCCAGCAGTAACTGTGTGTTGTTTATGGTGACTGCATAATTTATAGAATTCACTCAGCGTATTAACACAAATAATAGCATAACATAATAAATAACATAAATCATATTAAAGCTAAATAATAAAGCACAAAAATAACAACATACAAAACCGAACATCGAAAAAAAATGTGAGAATTGACTTTTGCCTCACCCCAGCCCTTCCTTATTAGGGTATGATTGCAAGCAGTCTGTTCAAGTTCTCGGAGGCTATTTCATCATCTCTCAAGTCAGGATAATATGTGTTTTCTGCAGTTGTGGGAAGAATTAAAGTATTATGAAGTACTTTGTAAACTAACTCACACATAACCCAAATACAATTAAAAACACTTGCACTTTTATTCAGTTTTCCTTGTGTGATGTCCTTTTGAGGCATTTTTTTCAAAGGCCATCTTCTACCCAGCTCCGTACATGTGTCTATGAAATGCACAGTTGCACTGTAAGTGCATTTACAGACATCACTCTCTGAGCAGGCAGCATCAGCCCACAGTTCAGCAAGGAGAGGAGAGAAGAAGGCTGGTCCAAAGTGGAAAATGTCTCCCTGCTCCTTCCCGGATTCTAATCAGTTAGTTACCCAGTGCAAAGCCTCAGGACTGGACGGGTCTGCTCCGTCCGGGACACCACTGCTGTGGTACGATCCTGAAGGGAGCGGACATTTGAGAAGCCCTGCAGGCGACACTGATGTGCCCCTTGAGGATGGCTGATGCGAGTGAAGAGACAGACACGTGAAGAACACTGCATTGGATGCAGGTGCTTCAGTAGATACCGCAGAACTCCAGAGAGAAGCGGGTGCTGCTGACAGCACCCACCAACCCTCACAGAGGACATGACGCCGGCTGAGTGTGCCCAGCCCAACAAGATACACCCAAGGAAGCAGCACAGAGACTGAATAAATTGGCCACAAAAATTACAAAACAAAACCAGTCTAGGTAGAATGAGACCTCAGTGTTTAGAATAACATTATGGGTTTATTTGTTTTGCATTGATGTAAGTTTCAAAGATATTAAGAAGACATTAGAAATGTATTGGCCTCAGGCAAAATGTAAACTCCTTACCCAGACACCTGGCAAAAAGAAAAATCATTTCCCCTTATAGCTCTTTATAGAATACTTTTGTTTGAGTTTTAATGATTTCTTTGTTGACTATTGCAAAAAAAAAAATATTCTGGAATGCAATTATCTGAAGGGATTATGGTCTTCCAGAAAAACTATAAATTACCTTAAAAAACTAAATTCAGAAAGTCTTCATTAGAATGCAAATAGGTGTACATAAGGGACTTCCAGTGCATGTAACAATTTGCTCCCTAATAAGTTTCATTCTGGAAGAGAAATGATTGCAGTGGAGTATATACTTCCCAAAATGCATCTTGCTGGAATAATACTTCCATGCTGGTTGCAATATTTTTCAATAAGCAAAGAGGTATTTTTGAAAGGACTAAGTGGTAATTGCTTTATTGGCTATATATATGTGTGTATACGTGTGTGTGTGTGTGTATAGAGAGAGCGAGCGAGAGAGAGAGGCTATATATATGTATACATATATATATAAACACATATATACATATATGTATATATATATATAATATTTGGGCTGGTTCCAAATTTAGGCTGTATAATATGTAAACAAATCCTTAAGTCACTCATTCAGATTGTCTATTTTCTCAGCAATAGTATGTTTCTTGTGATACATGTGTTTTATTGATAACCAACTACACAATTTATCAGACTTTATAGCTCTCCTTTAATTATGACTATGACCAAGCTTTTGATCAAATATCTAAGCCCTTAGCAAGTCAGCATCACAGGAAAAGGGCTGTTTTTCCTCCAAATTGTCCTACTGTGAGTTTCTCTCTCCAATTCAAGGAGGCCACTTCACTTGCCATTTGGAGCTCGCCTTCCAAACTGCCATCTGTCTGAGACACTCCGAGCAGGCGCGGGGCAGCCGCTGCCTAGGCTGGGCCAGCACCCCCCTCTTCTCAGTGTTGGGGTCTGTCTCTGGCCCAGATTATCAGTTCTAGTGACAGTACCAGGTCCAGTCACCTGTTCCCTTTCTGAGGCAATCAGTTTGCCCTCCTTGTCCACACCAGTTCCTCTTCAGACTCGATAATAATTTTATCCCTCTTCCTAAACATCTACTTCTTGATAAATGGACACCTTCCTATTTTCTTTCAGGGCACAAAGAATTTCTTCCTGCTTCAATAAGCGATTGTGGTTTAAAAAACAAAAAAGAATCTGAAAATGTTTTATGAATCTAAAAGTGATATTTTTTCTGATCTTATTAAAATAATGATTTCACTTTCCTTCAGCCAAAGACTAATAAAAATTAAGTGTACGTATCAGGCATCAATTCAAGTCCATATAGTATACACTAATTTTTTAGGAAGCTCACAAGATATCTTTTAATTTCTTTTTGGTGCAGCATATGGTGAAATTGCATCTGTCTTCTTGGCGGTGTTATTGATTTCTATTATAAGATGCTAACGGGTGTTTATGTGATAAGTTGCCCTATAAATGGCTTTGTTCTCAGAAAATGAAATGAGAAATGTTCATCTATAACCATAGTCCAGATGCTTCCAGGAGTTGTTGGAAGATGTTTCTTTTAATGCTGTCAAAAAGATTTGCTTCAGAAAAAAACAACAAACCAGAACCCTTTAACTGACATACCTTGTATGTATGAAACCAGTGTCACACAAACTTTAAAACTGCATCAAAAAAAAAAAATGCAATGACCAATGGCCAGAGTTGGTGGGGAAAATAAGATAAAATCCCCAAAATGAAACTTTTAAATACTGAATTCTTTTGTACTCAATTGCTGCAATTATCCCCACTGTTATTAATGTGTAACTTATAGCCACCAGTTAAAATACCATTCCTAAAAACCAAGATACTCTAACAGCCAGATTTAAATTATTTTTCCCTTAATTATTTGGCAGATTCCCTCCTTCAGTATTTCAAAAATTGATGGACTGCTTAAGTGTAAGTGGCCTGAGAAAATGGAGATACTCGAGATCCAGAGTGCCCCATAATTTTTAAGAAATTCTTCCTCCCACAGAAACAGTGAGCGCACATGAAGGGCAAAATGGAGAAATGACTTTGCCATAAAAGCCTGCTTGCATTTGCAAAAATAACCTAAAGCAGTGAACCTTATAGTTATTTGGCTATTTCACTGAAAGTACACGAAAGTCTGTTCTTGCTTCCTTTTGTTATGGTCTAGCACATCCAAAGAAACCCAGCCCACCCTTTTGAAGAACGAGGATGTAGCATATTATCCAAATAAATGTCGGAGACATCCTTATTTCTTCCCTAGAATGGAGAACCCTCCTACTGCATAGAGCTAGGATTTCAATTGTCAGAGAAAGTAAAATACAACCCCTCTCTTCTTAATGGAACCAAGAAAGAATGAAGGAAGACTGGCTTAGCAAGGGGTTGAGTCATCTCCTAAAAGTAATGTCAATCGTGAGGGATGGAATAATACAGAAGCAAATGGATATGGTGCCTTATATGCATTTGATAGTGCACAACTGATTTGATACAAAATATCGAGGAAAACTCGAATATTGACCAGGCCAGTGGGCAGCGAGTGAGAGCACATCAACTCACAGATAGACAAACTTAATGACTCCTGACAATGACATTTATTAATTTCCTAAGTTCCGATTGAGGTCTTTGAGAAGAATCTGCACAAGATAAACTATTTATGGTTTTATAAAGATTTTGAAATTGGATAGGACTTCAAGTTCATCCAGGAAATTCTCCTCATTTTACATAGAAAAAATGCCAAGGACTTCACTAGGGAGGTGGCTGGTCCCTGATTTCAAAATTAGCTGATTTCAGGACAGTTCAAGGGGGAGAATGAGTGGCATTCTACAACATTTGACAAGATAATTAGGATCATTTCTTTCTAAATATAAGTGAATTAAAGAAGCGGTAAAAATGATATGCACATACCTGTGTGTACATGGATCAGCATATAACATGTATGCCCCCTGCTTTCTGAGCCAATGGGACTTAAAAGCTGTGATATCCTTGCAGCAAAAAGCACACCTAGTACCCAGATGTCGGTTTCTATAATAATATCCTTCTCCAATTCAATAGGCAACAGCGGGCAATGGATGAGCCTGGAGCATCTTGTAGTCAGAAAGCAATGGAGTGCCACATTTATGGAATGTGTAAAAGGGAACCACAAAACAGAAGGCCTCTCCATGGCGAAGCTGGCATTTGAGCAAGGAGGAGAAGGAAGAAAAGGGCAGAGGAAGGAGGAGGAAGTAGAGGAAGAGAGAAGAAGGTGGTGGAAGAAAGAGCAGGAGGCGAAAAGGAGAAGTAGAAAGAACTTGGGCAAAAAAATAACACAGTTATTTTATAACACAGATATCATACCCAAGATATAAAAATAAAGATCCAGTATCCATATCAATACATATAAGTTATCAAATAAATAAATAAATGGGGACAGTTGAATTCCATGCGGAAGAACTCGAATATCTGTGGATTCCTCAGCCTCAAGGAAGCGTCTCTCCCCACGCCTGCGTGGGCAGTGAAGTGAGACTTCCTTTCCAAGAGCTAGCACGGAAAGGGATGCCCAGAGCAACTTCTCAGTAGGAAAACCTGACAATCTCCACCTAGATCAGTACGTGCAGGTGTCATCATCAGAGATGAAAGGAACGTGGACAACGCGTCCCTGTGAGGAGCTGTGACTAGGAGCTCTATGAGACTACCAAGGCTCGGCCATAAAAACGCCATGGAGTCTACCTGATTCTTGCTCTCGAATCTGAGTACCAAGCTGTGAGGTAATACACGTAAAAAAGAAAACAAAAAATGGGGCGGGAGGCTGGGGGTGGCCTCTGGGGAAGGGGCTCGCACACCTCCCTCTACTCTATTAACTGAAGCAATTACAAAGCCCTGCCCAGGTTAAGGGCGTGGGGATACAGACGCCACCCCTGAATGGGAAGTGTCACGACAATGTAAGAAACAAATGTGTTCTGGGAGCGATTCCTGGGGTCATCCCGCCGAGGTGGGGCCAGAACAGGGTGGAGCCCAAAGATCTTGATTATTTGTCTTAAATAAGTGCTATAAGGGGGATTATCTTCCAAGCTCACTCACAGGGCTGCGGGGGGGGGGGGGGTGCGCTCAGGTCCTCACTCTTGATGGGCCAAGACACCAGTTTCTTGTCACAGAAGTGGGGTGTCGTCTCCACAGGTAAGGGGATGGTGGTTTCCTTCTCCCGAAGCTAGAGGTCTGGGAGAGGGAGAAAAGGCGCTGAAGACAAAACCCCATTCTTTGTAACCCAACCATGGAAATGACTTCTCATCCTTTCTGCTGTAGTCTCTTCGCTAGCAGCACCTCTGTCGTTGCACCGCCTCAAGGGGAGGGGTAATATACTGCCCCAAATGCTGTAAGGGCAGGGTCACCGGCAGCCATTTAAGGGTTTACTTGTCACACTCTCCTCTTGTTTCTGCCTCCTTTACTCTCCTCTGTCCATTTCCTTCTCTTCCTTCTCTATGAAGCTTTGAGAAATCAACCCACTGACCCACATCTAAAGCTGAATGAGATATGTGGAAATTTGGCCAATATCCATTTTCTTATGATCTCTCTCTTCAAACCACCTGAACTTTCTAACATTTCAGAAGAACGGAGTGAACCATCCTTGAAACTCTTTACTAACTACTCATTAACATGCATTTCTGCAACCTACTCTGAAACTGCAACCTTAATAAGCAAAAAAAAGAATTAAAGAAAGAAGCACAAATGAATGAATGAGAGAACAGGTGCAGGAGGGAGACATGAGAGAGGGAGAGGTTAATAGAGTTGAGAGGGTTAATGAGTTAAGCAGTTCCTTCCAGCTGCTCAACCAAAGACTTTTTCACTGTTTTTACACACCATTAAAAATAATTACCTGCTTTAATACATGTCACAGAAAGAGAAGCGACATTTTTGTACTGTTTAATTTGTATTCCTTAGTATCCAATTTCTTATTCATCACTCTACAATGAGTCTTTGAGAACCTTCCATGTCACTTAGAGTTTATATTAAATACATGTCCAGTTGGGGGAGGGGGGAAGTTGCCTCCCCAGGGTGTCATTACCACCTCATTGCGCCAAGCACTGATGGACTGGCCAGACATTGACATAGCCGAGAGCTGTTCATATTATTGGCACCATAGCTAATTTATCTTCATGCTCTAGCAACTACCACTTTGGCCACTCTTACCTATCTGGTATTGGCATTTAGTATTTATTTACTTATGTAAGGATTTACAATGAAGAGCTGATTGTGGAAGCAAAAATCCATTAAGGTTTTGAGGGTGAATTTGGTGTCTCACCTTTGGAAAGCCAAGGAAGCAGAGTGATACATAGTCTAAAGTTTTGTGAATATATATTAGTGATAGATCCCTAAACTTGCTAGTAAATAATTGCCCTGTATGATGCAAAAATTTCTCCTGGTATGTGCATGCACTGATGAGTAAGTAATATACAAAATCTAATTAATATTATATCTAATAAATTGGTGAAATAGGGAGGTTCATTAACTACTGAAGCATTTTAGATGATGAATGATATGAAATGTCATGTATCTAAATATGTTTTGTAGAAGGCAGAAATGGTAATTAGAACTATTCTAATCCACTGTTAGTCCTGTCCAAGTATTTCCCAGTGCTGATCTTGCCTCCCTAATATTTTTGGCCCTTTACTTAGTGAAGAAAAATGGAAGGAAGAAGAGAATGCAAGATAAATAATGAGGTATGAAGAAGATGAAATAAAAATGAAAGAGTAAATTTAAAGAAGCATGGGAAAAAATGCTTTGAGGTCAGCAAGACCTCTTTGAGGGGGAGGTAGGGGGAGGGATTATAGTCAAAAATCCAGAGTTACATTTGACTTCATTTCACCCTCAATTTCCAGTGCAGAATAATTTCTACCATATGGTTATTAGAATATCAAAGGCATAGTTATAATTGGTTAATTTCTATCTTGTGAATACCATGTTTCATATAATAGCTAACCTAGGGCTCTTCCCATTGGTTACTTTATAGTTCAGAACAAAATATTCAGTGCATACTTTGTGTAGTTATCATTTTATTCTAATTCCCCCCCCCCATTTTAGCTCTCCTCCTCACCCCCTGCCTCTATTTCCATTTCTAGGAGAGTTTACAGTTGAGGATTTTTTTTTTTGAGCAGTTCTATATTCACAACAAAACTGAGAGGAAGGTGCAAAGTTTTCATATGTACCCCCTGTACCCACACACGCACAGCCTTCCCCATGATCAATATCCTACCAGATGGCACTGCTGTTACAAGTGATGAACCCACATAGGCACATTGTCATCGCCCAGAGTTCATGGTTTGCATTAGTGCTTACTCTCACGTTGTACAACTGTGTGCCTGATAAATGTATACTGATATGGTGTATTACAGGGTATTTCCATGTCCTAAAATTCCTCTGGACTCCACCTATTCATCCCTTCCTCCCCCCTCTCACACATAGTGACCACTAATCTTTTACTGTCTCCATAGTTTTGCCTTTTCCAGATTAGATGTAGTTGGAATCATACATATGTAGCCTTTTCAGATTGGTTTTTCATTTAGAAATATGCGTTTGTTTCCACCATGTCTCTTCATTTCATTTCATTTCATTTTAGTACTGAACAATATTCCAATGTCTGGATGAACCACATTTTATTTAGCCACTCAGCCTATGAGAGGACATCCTTGTTTACTTCTTGGTTTTGACAATTATGAATTAAGCTGCTATGAACACCCATGTGCAGGTTTTGTTTGGACAATGAGTATCAGTTCTTTTGGGTAAATATAATGAGCATAATTGCATAATGAGCATAATTGGTAAATGTATGTTTAGTTTTATAAGAAATTGCAAAACTATCTTCTAAAAATGACTCTTCCACTTTCCATTCCCATTAATAATTAATGAGTTCTTGTGCTACATCCTGTCAGCACTTGATGTTGTCAGTGTTGTGGATTTTGGCCATTCTTATAAGGGGTGTGGCATCTCACTGCTATTTTAATTTGCATCTCTTTGATATTATATGATGGGAAACATCTTTTAATGTACATATTCACCATTGTATAAATTCTTTAATCATGTGTCTGTTAAGGTCTTTGGAAATTTTTGGATTGGGTTTTTTGTTGTTGAATTTTAGGAATTCTTTGTGTAATTTGAATAGCTGTCCTTTACCAGTTGTATCCTTTGCAAATAGTCTCTCCCCATTTATGGCTTGTTTTCTCATTGTCTTTTGCAGAAGTTTTGCACTGTAATGAAACGTACTTATCAATTATTTCTTTCATGGATCATTTCTTTGTTTTCCTATCTAAAAAGACATTGTGCCATAACCAAGGTCATCTAGGGTTTCTCCTCTATTACTTTCTAGATGTTTTATAGTTTTGTTTTATATTTAGATCTATGGTCCATTTTAAGTTCACTTTAAGTTTTTGTTACAGACATAAGATCTGTGTCTAGATTTATTTATCTTTTGCGTGTGGACATCCACTCGGCCTTGCACCATTTGTTGAAAAGATTATTTTCATCTTTGCTGTACTGTATTTATCTCTTTGCTCATTTGTCAAAAACCAGTTGAATGTATTTATGCAGATGTACTGTTTGCTCTCTATGCTGTTCCACTGGTCTGTTTCTCTGTTCTTTCATTGATTCTACACTGTCTTATTGTTGTAGTTATATAGTAAATCTTCATGTTAAGTAGCATCAGTCTTCCAACTTTGTTCTTCTTCATCAATATTGTTCTGGATCTTTGTACCTCTATATAAACTTTAGAATCAATATTTCTTATATCCACACACACACAAAAATATCCTTCATTGTCTCTTTGGCGCTAAGCTAGAATCCATTCCAATTCCTCTATTATATCAGAAAGTACTTATCATAATTTGAAATTATCATGTTTGCACATAAATTTTATTTCCCTGCTAGAATATAAACTTCAAAAGAACAAAGAACTTCAATAGTGCCTGTTATAAAGTAGGTGTGAAGGGTAACAAATTCATGTGCAGCTTCAGCTCTCTGTGGGGATTTTCCCCTTCCCTTTACCTCATTCTCAGCAACAGGCTCCATCAGACCAAGAAATTTTGCAGAAATGAATCAGGGCTTTTCGGTGATATTAACACTGTTCCCAGTTTTCTCAGTTTGAAGACTTTGGTCCTTAGTGTGTAGACTTCTCAGCACTGTTCTAAGATCTGGAGATTCCTTGTTCTGTTTCTTATTAGTTGGAAAAACCAGGTGTTCCTTCTTTCCTTATGCCCTTGTAATGGGCTGAATCTATCCCCATCCAGGGTGTGGCTGTATTTGGAGACAGGGTCTTTCAAGAGCTCATTCAGTTAAAGCGAGATCATTAGGATAGGCATTAACCCAGTATGACTGGTTTTACTATACAAAAGGGAGATTAGGACAGAGACACCCATAAATAGGGATACCATGTGAGGTCACCAGAGAAAGGTGGTCATCTGTAAGTCAAGGAGAGAGGTCTGAGAAGATATTAACTCTACTGATCCTTTGACCACAGAATTCAAATGCCCAGAATTGTACTAAAATCAATTCATGTTGGTTAAAACACATTATCTGTGATACCTGATTGTTAGGGTGTATTAGCAAATTAATACACCCCTTCCAGAGCAAGGCACAAATGTACAGCTTAGAATAGGGGGGGTGTTCTCCCACTTAGGGTATTCTCTGTGGCATTTTCAGGCTGTGGGTACAGATCTCTCTTGGGTAACAACTACGAAAGATCCTATGCTTTCGTCTTTCCTTGTACAGTAACATAGCTAATAATCTTTGTTATTATGTGCTTGGGGGGCATAAGCAATCTTACATCTTGCATAACAAGTTAGATGCTCAATAGTCTTAACCGGACAGATAGACACATAGAAAGGTGGTGTGTAAACTTTAAATTGCATGAGGCCATTCTGATATGTGGGAATTGATCAAGACAATGGATGGGAAACTTGTCAGTCCTATGAAAAGCAATATTTTAGTTACTTTCTTGATTTTCTCTATCTCACAAAAAGACATTTTTGATTTATGCATTTAATGAAACCTGCACTGAAGCAGAAGAGTAATATCTCTGCATGAATTTTAAAAATCTGTTTCATAGGATAAAACTGAAGGAACTTGAACACCACATTTATTAGAAAATGATAGATAATCCTAATGGATAATATAATGGTACTATAATAAATTAGGGTTTTCAGAAAAGCAGAAATCAGATAAAATATTTCCCATAGGATTAGCCAGTGAACTAAGGGGAAGTATTGGACCACAAACATACAATGGAGTAAAAGATATAAATTAAAGAAGATCATGCATTGTCCATGCTTAATTTGCAACAAAATACATACTATAAGTAGAATAATGAACTATTGCTAGCTATGAGATTAAATAGAAAAGATAATGAGGTGTTATAGAAAAGCTAAAAGAGATACTGGAGAGAACATAGTGCTATCCTTGGGATTCCCCAGAAGACTCAGAAATGGAGAATGGAACTCAGAATGGAACTGTGTGAAAGAATTTTATTAAGGAGTGTTCTTGGAAGCAATATCTGTAAAGGAGTAAAGGAGACAGGATAGGCAGGGAGAGAAAGTGAATTGAGATTAAGTCCCAGAAATGCTTCCACTGATCCCACAGAAAACTATAGAGCCAGGGGAGTCCTCTAGAGTTATATGCTATTGACAAAAGGAGCGAAAAGTTTGATCCTTTCATAAACTAGTCATTGCATAGGGGATTTCACTAGGGAGGAGACACAACCTTAGAAGAGGTAGGTCCTTTGAATGAGTGCAAGTCCTCAAGAGAGACTCGAATTTGAATTTTCAGCAGGCATCATGCTGAGCTGCTGAAGGAATGGCAGGGGGGTTAGCGGGGCGGAGGGAGGAAGATTTTAACAGAGTACCACATCCCCCACTACAGTCCACCCCTTGCACTATTAATTGCCACTTGTTTCATAAGCCTGTTGACCTTACCAGGCAATAAGTCCTCCAAGATTCATATATCTTTTCCTGGAGAAAATCAGAAAAGAGTAGATAGTGGAGAAAGCTACTACTTCTGCTGCTGTTAGTTCCTAAGGGAGAAGGATGGTAGATCCTGTCAGAGAACAGAAAGGACACATGTTCTCTTGCAAGGTTTAGGTCTTTGCATAATCTTCAGTCAAGCTAGCAAGATTGCTAACCTTTATCAAGGGAGAGTGGACCACTCCTTCTATCCTAGAACAGTCAAGAAAAGAGGGATGTAAAATTGTCAAGCGCATTGACAGTTATCTCTATCTCAGGTGCCATCCTTAGCATTTTCTGAGGTTGAGAATTTAATCCTCTCCAGAGCACTGGGACCCTTATAATTAAGTTCTTGTACTGATCCTCAGATTTTTCTGTCCTTGAATTCCAAGAGGAGAGACTTTTCTATGTTTCCAAGGCAGCTATGTGCATTTAACTCTCATACCCAGATGGGTAAAAATCCAAAGTGTTCAACTTTTGTTCTCCGATATGTCAACAGCCGTCAGCAAGAGCCCTTTATTCCATGAGTCCTGTTATTACTAACTACCCTAAATGTCTCAAGTCTCACCTCAAAAATCCATTGTAAGCTCTTCAACTGCATGCCCCCCACCCCTAATCAATACTGTTGAAAGTCTCACCATGGCACTATTACATATAAAAAATACAACAGAGAATTCAGCCCATGCAGAACTTTCCAGGGGCAGCTCTTTTGACCCCACATGTCATGAAGCACATCAGGAGTACACCTAATGTCTGGGGGGGTTGATTCTTCAGTTGTATTTGATACTGGGTAAGGACTCAGCTTAGAACCACTGAAAGCAACAGTCATAATTGGGGAGGTGAGTGCTTGGAATCCGGGTAGCATCACCACCATGAGTTATGGAGATTAGTATGAATATTAGTAAGTATCCACACTGAGACTAAATTAGCACTGCTACAGAATGATAAACCTATTTTCAAAAAAAAATCATATAAGCAATTTGGAACAATAGTAATGCTAACGCTATCCTGAAAAAAAAATACATTTCTATAAAGTCTCTTAAGATGTTAAAGCATACTTGTTAGGCTTTAAAGAATATCCCATCGGGAGAAATCTTACATGGCAATAAAAAGAAATTCAACAATATCACAGAAGAAATTATGGGGTAAAGGAGTCTTCCTAAAAATCTTTATTTTATAATTAAACTCTGTCCATTTATCTCAGTTCTTCTCTGGATTGGAATTTTCAATAGAATGGATTAATCCCCTCTTTCTCTCTCTGCCCAAGGGGTCATTAATTTTTCAATGGTGACAATCAAAGGAAAATATTACAAAGGAAAATTACATTAGAATGTAAAGGTACTGAAAGTCAGTGACAATTGTACGTATATAACAGGTAATGACATTCATGAACACAATCGATGTCCACTAGAGTGTGAGCCCTTTGAAAGCATAAATTTATATATATTTTTATGTCAAATGCCTGCCATAGAGCCCTGCAAGAAAAAATGCTTAGTAAATATTTTATGAGCGAGGGAGTCAACTAATTAAAGAATTAATGAATATAATTTCTGAACTTATATTCAAAATTTATTTTAGTGTTTAGTAAATGTCTGGGTTTGAGTGAGACATGCTTTTAAAAATGTTTTAAACATATAAAGTATATTCACATAGTTTTCTTATGAAAATTATACAGCTTACTAAAAGCATTTTAAGATACTTTGTCTGAAAGTTGATATAGAATAGCCTGGGTTAGTCAATAACTACTATTAAAATCAACATATATTAATTTGGGATGAATCAAATGAGAGGGTATTACTAGATGTTGGGAAGTAGGAAAAATAATACACAATTCCTTCCTCCAAAGAGCTTACAAAGTTTTTTTTTTTTTTCAGTGATGGTAATAATTAAGTGAAAGCTAATTGAGATCACCCAAGATAACATAAGAGTTAGGTTGACATATGTGGATGAGATTGATAATTTCCTACTTGAGAAACAGACCCAATTTTCAGATGGATACAAACCCTCTCCCCAGAATAATAGTTTTCCAGCCTCCTTTGACTGCAGTAGTATATGTTAAGAGGCTAGATGTTTGTCTCTCAACCCAACCAACCTATCTTGAATCCTTGCCCCCAATGTGATTGCATCATGAGGTAGCGTTTTGGGAAAATGATGATCAGGTCATGAGATTTGAGCCCTCATAAATGGATTATTCATTAAAAAAAAAAAAATCCAGAGTTCCTTCATCCCTTCCACCATGTGAGGACATAGTGAGAAGACAGCTGTCTATGAACCTGGAGTTGGCTTTTACCAGACACTGAGTTTGCTAGCACCTGGGTCTTGTTCTTTCTAGCATCCAGAACTATAAAAATGAATGTGTTCTGGAACCATTTCAGAATATGGTATGTTTTTATAGCAACCTCAAGTGACCAAATTCTGATGAATAGAATATAAACAAACATCCTTGGAGAATTCCAAGAAAGTCTCTTTAGAAGGAAATGACTCCACCACTCCCTTGAATCCTCAGAATGGGAACATTCTGACAAGAATCCCAGACACCATCTTGTTCCATGAGGTAACTTTCAGGAAGAGAGTCACCCACTGAGAATAGCAATAGTAAACAGCCTGAGTCACTGCTGACTATGTAGCAACCACATTATTCATGGGAAGAAACATCTATTTTCCCTAACCCACTTTATCTTGCTTAGATTTGTTATATACATTATTAAATACAGCACACCTAAACCTCATGGAGACTCACAGGAATAAAAAAAATCAGTCATTTATTCTCACAGGGTAATGATGAGTTTTAGAGAAGAGGTAGACTGAAAAGAAAGGAAAAAATTTGTTCTTTTATGAATTCTGAACTCAACTTGTATATGCATATTGAAATATTTATGTATAATCAATTCCAAAGGAATAATGTAATAAGAGTTCTATTTATTGATGTTGCAGACTTCCTATTTAGTTATGACTATATTTAAAAGTTTTCTCTGAATGCCTGAAATGAAAGCTGTAATTTGCCTGTGAAAGGCAAAATTATCATAAAACATATTACAACTTAAAAGCTGCTTTAAAGATATACATAAGAGCCAATTATGCTTTCAAAACAATTTACATTGAAAACAGAAATATGTGAATGCATGTATTTTCAGATATGTATGAAAATTACCTACTTGATACCACTACATATAAAGTGCATATTCTGATCTCATGATAACACATGGAATAGGACCTCCTGCAGATATTGATGCAAAACCACTAGAAAAGAATATGAAAAACCTTTACTCTGTTGGCACTTCATTATATATGGGATCTTTGTAATCTGAAGCCAACTCTATAAGTAGTTCATTGTCTTTCTTGACATATCTTCCTCGACATATGAACATACATGTTGAACACACAATCCTGGGAAGCATGAGTGTAAGTTGAAGAAGAATATTGGGGAGCTCTTACAAATCATTTAATATTGGAACCAACCAAAGTGTGTTCTTAGAACCATCCTGGAATGATTGTTTTGGTTAAGTAAACAATGTTTCTGTAACTTTTGTTGGAACCTATCAAGCACTATGAAGAATCTGGGATTTATCCTATTTGTAAGCCAACAGGTTTTAAAGTAGCCACAGTTGATTGATGCTGGCGAAGACCTGACATTCCTCAGCAGACTCATACTACAAACAACTTGAGCTTCACACTCAGGCACATTTCCCTTGCCCCTCCCATTCCCTGAAAACCATGCAGAAAGCACAAAGGACATTGGCTCACACAGTGGGCTAGTGTTACAGAACTCTAATCTTTTAGGAAATGCTGCAAGAAAGCTTTCCTGACCTTGGCCAAAGGAGACTATATTATCTTTATTGTGATGGACAACACATTTTTTCTTTGCTATGGAGGGAGCTCTCTCTCAAAACTATACAAACATCCTTGAGAAGACAGGCAGTGCTTCTGAGGCAAGGTGTAAAGAAAAACATGAGAAATTCAGGGAAAATTATCTCTCAGAGAACTACATTTCCCATTGGAGAAATCCAGTAAAAGTCAAGTCTCTGGAGAAGTATAAGGAAATAAGAGGAAGACAGCAGATATATGCCTGGAGGATATTAAGGAGGAAGAGAACATGGAATAAGAGAAAGAGAAAAGCAAGATCTGGATAATAATAGAAATTCTAAATCTGAGGTTTTATAATGAAGAAAAGGTAAAGCCATTGAATGTGGAAGATCATGGTTTGTAATGTAATTTGTACTTTTAAAATATTACATTTTAAAATATTGCAAGTACTGGTCAAATTGAACAAAGTTGCAATTATGCAAGATGAAAAAGTCCTAGAGATCTACCATATAGCACAGTGCCTATGGTTAACAATACCATAGTTAAAAGGTGGTTAAAAGGTGACCAAGAGATAAAATCTCACATTAAGAATTCTTATCACTGGGGGCCTCCCTAATGGCACAATGGGTTATGTAACAGCACTATGAAGATATCTAGAGCCACTGCAGCATGAGTTCAATCCCCAGCCAGGGAGATTCCCACAGGGTGCAGCAGACCTCTCCTGTCTTCTCCCACTCCTCCCCTCAGCAGTATACTTGTCAATCTGCCTGTTCTTCTCTCCACTATGTTTCTGGTGTATCCTCTCAAGCCCCCACACCTCTGGCCTATACCCTAGCTTGTATGCATAAATAAACAAATCTTTAAAAAAAAGAATCCTTATCACAGTCATAATTATAACTAGAGTACATGGAAACTTGTGGAAGTGATGGGGAAATACTACATTGACTGCTGTGTTGGGAAATCATTATACAGAAGGAGCAAGAGAACAAGAGCAACAGCAGGCAGACCAGTTGTGAAGAGAAAATGTGACTGAGATGAGGATTATCATGGCTGGGGGAAAGAGAGAAACATGGGAATGAATTCTGTATCTATTTTAAAGGTGGATATGATAGAACTTGATGAGTTGAATATAAAGCACTAACTCGGGGGAATAAATTTTAAAAATCATGTCTAGTTTGATGCCTTGGTAAAATAATGTAGATGTTGATGACTTTGGCTAAAGCTAGAGAAAGTAGTGGGATTGTTGAAGGGATGGTGGGAATTAAGAGTTCCTTTTTGGAGATATTAAGTTGGGAGTTTGTGTTATGTTTTTAAGGGAAGAGCATTAGACACACAGTGGGATGTCCAAGAAGATAAATACTTTGAAGTCGTGGGCAATGTATGCAAAGATACAGGAATAGATGAGGACACCATATATAGGAAAAAGTAAAGAATTCTATGGCTAGGAGATTTGCTAAGATTGGGTAATATGCTACAGGAGGCAGACAAGGCAAGAAGCAAGAGAAGGGGCCACTAATTAGGTAGATTAAAAGTCAGGATAGATTGGTGTCATGTATCAAAACAGAAAAGAAGATATTTAAGAGTTATGTCAAAAGCTTCTAAAATCTCAGGCAACGTGAAGATGGAGCCACTAAACTAAGCAACATGAAGTTTTTGACGATCAGGGAAGAATGGTTTTAGTGAAATCCAAAACCAAATTAAGAATAGATTTAGTTATCCCCACCACCAGAAAAATAATAATAATGTGAGATGATCAAGGTATTAGCTAATGCTACAGTGGTAATCATATTGCAATATGAGTGTATCAAGTTAAAATGCTGTAAACCTTAAATTGACACAACTGTTACATGCCAGTCTGAATTAAAAATGTGGAAAACCTGATAAAGTAATACATGAGCCTTCAGTAATTCCAGGGCATTTCCAACTACACAGAATAGAATGTTATTCATTACCATCAGTCCCATCTGCTTTATTAATAAGGTGAGAGGACCCAGAGGAGAGAGGCAGGACCTTTCACTTTGGTACCCAAAGCCTGGTGTGCAATACACATTTCAGATTTTAATGGAAAAAATTAAAACAGAGAGAGAACTGAGGAGGAAATAGTGAAGAGGTGAGGCCTGCGGGTGGAGAGCAGATGCCTCCTCTCTGGAGGTCTGTTCTGACACGCAGCACAGAAGTCAGGCTGAAGGGCCACATTTGATCTACGAATTTGACTAGAATGGGAGGTGGTAGAGCGTATTTTTGCGTCATTAGGAAGGATGCAGAAAAGACTGTAATACGAGGCACAGTGTGAAGGTCGGTCTTTGGAAAAGCAGATGAGAAGGAAAAAAGACTCAGAGGCAATTCTTTCACAAAACAGGAGACTAAATGCAAAATCAGTGCCCAGGAAAGATTATATTTGTAATTGGAACAGAAAGAGAAAAGTGTTTTTACTCTAATGAAACATTTATTTTCTCAGTGATGGTCCTCATATTTTTCTTAATGAAGTGTCATATTTCCTCAGTGAAAAATGGAGGTCAGGAGTTGAATGTGTGGATGAAGGAGGGGCAGGAGGGATGGGAGGACTGGAGAAAGGAGAGAAAGGAGAGAAATGATGATCATACTAGTGAGAATAATTCTTTCAGGATAGGATTTCATTTGTTGTTAAAGAATGAGTTTGAACAATTCTATGATTGTGAATAGAGATTATAAGAGTACAGTTCAAAATGGGGAGCAACTGGAAGGGCTTAATGATACAGTCGTGGTAATTATCTGGTAGATAAGATCTTAATTCTCACAAATCATAAGAAAGGAATAATTTTCCCATTTTATAGCTGAGAAGACCAAGGTTCAGGTGTGTGAAGTAGCTGGAGATTAACCACAACCACTACACACAAGAAACTGGATTCAAGATCAAGTTTGACTCAAAAACTCCTGTTCTCCCAGCAGTGGAGAAACACCAGAGACCTTAACTCAAGGAAGGTATGTGATGAGGTCCCAGTTTCAGGAAGATACTTTCCTTAGAAGTCTGGATCCTATGGGGGAGAGGGGTACACAGGCCAGAGGTAGCCAGCAGCTTCGGAGCCCTGCAACTGGCCAGGTACTTGGGAAAGGTGTGAAGTAAAATGATGATGGAGGAATGGAGACTAGAGCTGGTGGGTAAGTTTGGCAACAATTGAGGTGATCTGATCTTTCCTGTGAATATACGGAAATGCATGGATGCATGAATGCATGGATGCATGGGAGGACAGACGTCTAACATGCTAGCAAGGAGAAGCCACTGCCACCTCTGTGGCTCTTCCCTTTGCACCTCCTCCCCTGACTTCAGAGCCCCTGGGACGGTGATACGGAGGGGAGGAAAGTAGTGAGAGGACTTGCAAAGCACAGTTGGGGGCATCCTCTCAGGAAGTTTCAGGAATCAGTGAGCTCAAGCAACCTGGAGTATTAGAAGACGCTGCCAGGGCCCCAGGGCACGGGCCAGAGAAGTGGGCATTAAACCCTCCTCTCACGGGCTTGTTTGCCTGAAAAACGTTTCCCCTTTTACTGGCTTTCCTCTGTCTGCACGGGAGGACAATGAAGAGCTGGAGAGAACAGTATTTGAACACAAATGATCCAATGCTAATTTGAAAGCACCGGCTGTGTGGACGTGGCCGCCACGCTTGCCAAGAGTGGCCGCAGGAACCTCCCCCAGCAAGCCGGGCTGCGGAGCTCACCGCAGGCGCTCGCAGCCACTGAGCTGCAGTTGGGCCACTGAAACAAAGCGCAGAATAATGAAAATATATGACTACTCAGATGTACTTGGAGAAAACCATTTTCCCGATGGTAATTGAGGCTTACTGAGGACAGGGAACCCAAGGAAAATATTGTAATTCACCTCACTTCTCTGTCGCCACCTGTACAGTTCCCACATGGTCAGAATATAAATGAAGGGTGAATTTGTCTTTGGGGTAGTATATAACTTCATGTATTTTGTTCTAGGTTGGGTTTCCTTTTATTCCTTTTTCACACAACAGCTTTCTTTGATTTTTTTTTTAATGTGCCATGTAGTATACATTTATTTCTCTCTTTTTCCCCTCATGGTGTGGGTGGAAAAAAAAATCCCTGAACAGATGTTGCATTGAGATTGCCAAACTCGTTTTGCTTTTGATGTGCCCTGCTCAGAGCTACTTTTTTGGAGAACACATTAGAGGAATGTGCTCCTAGTTGTGTACGTTTATAGCAGGAAGGCAGTTGGAAAAGGATTGTAACACAGCTCCTGAAAATACCAGTGTCGTTGAGCAGAAGGAAAGTTCTGGCAACGGGTACCTATGATGAGATATCAGGTTTCATTTACAATCCTGTGAACCATTGAGAACATTTTTTTTTTAAAGATATTCATAGCAACAAAATGTTCAGGGCAGGGAGGAATTGAACAATACCCCAAAATGCAGTTTGATAAGTCTTGAAAATTAGAATACAATGCTTGGGGGAAATTACCAAAGAAAGCAACAAGCAGTTAATAGCAATTTTTTCCCTAAAACCAGTTGGCAGTAAAGCTGCGAAGGTTAGGCCTCATCTTCTGAAATATGAGCAACGTGCACACGCATACGCACACACAGGGACACACACACAGGGACACACTCCATAGTGCAGTCAAGCTGTTATTTCCCATTCAGAGCTGTACTAAGAATTCAGCTGACGGCAGCCATTGTACAGTCAGCTTACACATCTGTCTAGTTGTTCTACAGTGAAAAGTGGGGAGTCCAAAGAGAACTGCATGGAAACAGTCCCTCCTTATGGTCAGTCTGGCCTTAGAGAGATGCTGACAGGATAGACAGAGAGGCGAGGGAGTGCTGAGCAAGGGTTTTTAAGAGCTGTGCAGGTTTTTCAAGAAAATATATCTCACACCAGAAATAGGAAACTTTGAAATAAGATTGTTACGGATTGCAGAACCCCGGAATGCTTTCCAGAGAAAAGCAGTGGTGGGCATGAGTGCCCCCCAACAACGACGCACTGTGTTGATGGACTACACAGTCACGAGGGCTGCCACAACAAAGTCCTACAGACAGAAATCTATTCCGCACAGTCCTGGAGGCTGGAATACCAAGATCAAGGTGTCTGCAGGTTTGGTTTTATTCTGAGGTCTCTCTCCGTGACAGAGATGCCCGTGTTGCCTACGTCTCCCCCGGTCTTCCTTCTGTGCTGTCTCGGACTCCTAATCTCATATAGGAACATGGTCATATTGGATGAGGGCCCATCCCACCTCATTTAACCTTAATTACCTTTTTAAAGAACTTACCTCCAAATTTAGTCATACTGTGAGGTCCTGGGGCTAAGGCCTCGGCATATGAATTTTGAAGAGACACAGTTCAATGCACCAAGTGAACTGACTTAACACTGAGCACCTGTGTGATTTTGTGAACTGAGCCTTGTGTTGGGGACACACAAAAGTGGCCTCTGCTCCTCCTCTTCTCTAAGGGGCTTATAATTATGTAACAATGACTCTGGATTGCTCTAAAAGGGCACTTAAAACACCCTTCCCAGAGCAATAGAACATAAATGTTAAGGGAATACAAATGATTGAATCACCAACTTGATGAAATCAAGGAAGACACAAAGAGCATATGACATCTAGTCTGTGACTGAAAAGGGAGCAGGAATTCATAGCGAGAGAGGGATTATGGAGACTGTCGGGGGGACAATGACAGTCGGCAAAGGCATTTCAGAGAGATTCAGTCAAGGCTTATGACGTCCCCAAGGAGCCATCAAAGCACAAGTGAATGAATTAGTACCACAGTCATTAAAATGCTCCCTCTCCCAGCTGTAATGTATTCAAGACAATTAAATGGAAATTTAAATTATGTATAAAATTCAACTTTAAGGTTGAGTCTGTGTGGATTTTTGTACAACTCTTATTTGAAACTTAGAGCCTAAAAACAGTGTTCAAAATACAGCCTCAGGAGCCCCTCATCTTCCAGGAATTTAGGGCAGAGATGCATTTAGGTCAGAATTAGGGTCAGGGTGACAAACCACGCTTATGTGGAGAGGTGGCCTGATGTACCCAACACACCCATCTTTAACAACAGTAGTCACATTTAGGCGTGGTTTGGTAAAGGTTACAAGAGAAAACTCAAGATCTGACTGACCGGTAACCAGAAAGAATTCTTTTAGTAAAAAGGTGAACATGACCATTTTGGATGACTATGCAAACTTTATAAAGTCATTAACTAGGGAACATACTCATCTTTTTAGTTGATTGTACCCCAACACATTTTCTTTCTCTGGCCAAGGTCATTCACACAGTCCTGGAAATGTGATTTCTAGTAGTTTTCATGGAATTCAGATAATAGGTTTTCATTCATGTTGATAAGAGATTACATCTGATTCGTGCACTAACTATACATTTTAATTCCCGCATTTCAGCTCCATCTCTCAAAAACAGTATTTCTTTCTAGCCAACCAAGAAGAAAGAACCTGGTTACTAATTCCAGACAAGGGGCTACCTAACTTTTTGTTATGAGGTGGGCAGTTCCCAGGTATGTGTCTCTTCCTGGGTTTGTTCAATCTATAGACAGTAATAACTAGAAAGGTCTTCACATTAGGACTCTACAAAGTGACACTCACTAGTTCAAGAAAAACTAAAACCATGGAAGGCCTCCCCGGTGGCACAGCGGTTGAGTGCTGCGCTGTGGAGCTGTCGGCAGCAGTGACGCGAGTTCAACGCCCGGCCAGGGAGAATCCCACATGGCGTGGCAGACCTCTCCTGCCTTGCCCGCTGCTCCCCTCAGCAGTGTATTTCTGATCTGCCTGTTCTGCTACCCGCTCCGTCTCTGGTGAACCCTCTCACCGCCCCACACCTCTGGCCTGTACCCCAGCTTGTATGTATAAATAAAAAATAAATCTTAAAAAAAAAAAAACTAAAACCATGGACCCCAGGAAGACCCAAGTACAAGAAACCACAAAGGATGCATGATAGATGCTGCCATTCATTTCCAGTTCTCTTTCGAAACAAAAATTGTGTCTAAGGAAGAAGTTTGGAGGCAGGAGTCTTGTTCTCCTGCTTCCATGCTCTCTATGTGGGATGCAAGCTTCTTACTTCCAGATTATCTACTGAAGTCCTAGACTTAAAGTTCACTTGTTCAAAGTGAAGACTTTTAACTACGAGATATTAAGCTGATTTTGTGAGGATAACTTTCTTCTATTGAATAAGCTCTACAATCTAGTACATGTATTCCTATGACACTGGCACTTTCACTCAGTCAACTGCATCTAGGTCTCCTGGACTGGGAAATATGGTCAGTTAAGTCAAGATAGAAGATTTGTAGCAATGAGGGCACAGTTATTGAAAATAATTCTTAATATTTGTCAATTTCTATGTACTTCCTGTATGTCACATGAAGGATTATACCAGGAGTTTAGCATTAATTATCTCACTCAAAGTGAAGCATTTTCTAAATAGTAAGACTTAGTGTATTACATTCAGTAAGCATAATTTTTTTTAACTTTGGAAATAAGATTCAGTGTCTTCTATAAACAGAGGTGTTCCAAATACATCACCCATCATCATGTAGCCTTGTGTCTAATTTTTTACCCAAACACAGGGCATCTTAAAATTCTAGCAACAATGTAAATGAATATTTCAAATGTAATATGAACATCTTGCACATATCTATATGCAGAGATAATTATTGCCATTTTCTAATGAGTGACAAGAATTGTTTTATTGATCAGAAAAAGAATGCTATCTTGCTAATTAACCAAATTCCAAAAATGCATGGGTCTTATATTTTTAATTCACAAAGTTACTAAAAATAATTATTTAAGCAGTAAGTATTCAAATCAACTATTTGAGAACACCGAATAGAAATGTAATAACATTCCAATTACCTATGTAAATGATCTTCCGATTTGTGCTATTATCCATTTTTGGCAATCATTATTCTAAAACTGCATTCCCACTTAAAAGATAAAAGAAGAAGAAATGCAGACATATAAGCTGAGTTGAAGAAATTCTGTGGTGGAGGAGTTTCTAGTTGCTAGGGAAACGGCATCCTTTGTATGATCGTTTACCTGGCTTTCTCCTCGGTAAACTGAGACTGGCCTTGTGTGTTCAGTCAGAAAATAAAAGTTGAAATTAAAACATATAAATGTGTATTAAATGAACAGTACAAAGCCATACTTACAAATGATGTCTAATTATATTCAGTTTGCTCATTGATTAATTTAGCTCACTGTTGTTCAAAATAATGCTATAATTTTATTATAGTATTATTAGCATAATACCATAATATCAATATATTAATATATAATATTAATTATATATTATATGTAATATAAAATAATATATATTGATATTATATATATAATACTAGCACTAACTAGTATTATCATAGATAATACTACTAAGCAAAGATAATTGTACTAGGCAGACTATCAAAGCATTATTGGATGTTATTTTTATACCACAAATGGGTAAAATTTATTTTTTCAGTAGACAAACATGTCTCAAGTACCTATTGTACCTATTATTTGTAGATACAGAGTGTGGTATTCATGGCCAATAATTTTCCAACGATCTTTTTACACCAGCTACTCACTATTCATAACAGGTTGATCCCCTCTATCAATTCTTCCCATCCTCTTCCCCTTCCCCTTTAGAGACCGCCATTTTGTTGAGAAGAGCACTAGAACTTTGGTAATGGGTGTGTGATGTATACCTGAAACTTCCATGGCACTAAGTTCAGGGTTGTATAAAGCGATTATGTGACCATAGCATAGTTAGGTATTGTCTCCCCCATGTTAAAGGCAAGAAACAGGTGGCTCCAGGATTAAACAACATCAAGGGTCCCTCTAATCAGATTGCACATAGTTATATTTTTCCAATTAGACTGTATGACTTGAGAATTTGAACAATGACGCACATGGTAAAAGAAAATCAGTAATAAAAGCAATGCTCAGTACATTCGTTGTTATAATTATGACGTTTTATGGCTTCTGACTGTCTCATTGGATGACTGGAACATTCCATTCAAGATTGAATTTGGCCTTTATCTGTTGCTTACTCATCTTCCATAAATCCCTTTTCACATATCCTCTCCACTTTGTCTAGCCCATCATGCTGGCTTTTAATTCATTACTAACACTTAGCATTTGCTATATTTTATTCTTCAGAATTCTACATACTAACAGATACTGCAAGGCACATTTCATATGACCTCAGCTATCTCAAAGGTTTCAAGCACAAAATTATTCTCTGCTAATGCTCTCTCCACATTTGTCTTGAGATCCTGTATTTCCAGGGTGACACATCTGTCTGAAACATAAAAGTATTTTTCAACCCAAAGATGGGCTTCATTTAATCTCTTCTTCTAAGATAAGTGTTGTTTACATTGACAATTTGAATTTGCTTGTGAGGGAGAAAACTTTGTGTTATTTGAGTATTATTGCTGTTAAATTTTACTCAAATCAAGTCTTACTATTGATGATTTGGGGGAGGGAGGAGAGAAGAGTAAAGTTCCACTTAGAACAGAGGTATTTGTGCCTGTTTGAATAACATGAGTCTTGGTCCAAATGACCTCAAAGTTCTACACATCTAATCTCTAAGACTTATTTACTAATTACCGCTATATAGCAATCATATCACAGTATATGAATGGATCAAATTAACTTTAAAATTACATAAAGTTGTATATCAAACATATTTCAAAAAAAGTATTAAGTGGAAAAGAAAGGTCTTGTGCATAAGGGGCAATATTTTTCTATCTGAGAAATGAAAGAAATAAATAATTAAGGAACCAAAAATATAAAAGAGAAAAGTAATTGAAAAGAAAATAAGTTTAGGTCATTCATACAGTGAAAAATCATGGTGGAATTATTTTTCTCTTTTTGATGTGTGATTTGGCAAGAATAAATGGAATTGTGGACAAGGGATTTGAAGGAAAAAAGAGAAACCTTTCTAATAATAACTTGGAATAAGGAAATGTTTGTTTTCTCCATGTCTTGAGGGAGCTAATACACTAAAATATTCTTTGGGCACAAAGAGGATTTGATCAGAAATATGAACTAAGAAAAGTCAAGGAGAGTTGATGTTTTTAAGCTGGGGAGAAAAATGGAGACAAATTATATGAAATGGCCATTCATTCAAGTATGATTTGCAATAGGTGTGTATTTTAAGTTTGTTTGCCTTTCTGTCAAATTTTTTGTAGCTCTTTCATTTTTCTTATTAGTGCAGTATTTTAATACTATGTTCATTTCTTCAATAAATTACTGTATGTTTTTCAAAACAATAATTAAGCACTTAATTGTGATATTTCAGTTACAGTTACTATGGAAGGAGAGTTGCTGTACGGGATGTTACGGTAAAAAAAAATGTGTTGTCGAACCTTGACAGCAAACCCTAATTATGGAACAATCAGAGTGGCAAAGACTGCTTCAGGGGTGCAAATTATTCAAATATAAGACTAGGAAGAAAACAAACATTGTACAGATGAAGTCCTGTTCTCAAGCAGAGAACATATAAACCAGCGTACAGTACCTAAAAGCAGCATGGAGTCCTGGGCTCAGCAGACATCACATCACTGCATCTGGGCATTTAACCTGTCAAGGTCAAAGAGGTTCAAGGTCAAATGTATTTCTGCAGGTATTAACACCTAGTAAATATCCAATAAACATTTAGTCCCTTGTAGGAAGTATTTCCCCATAAAAGCTACTATGTACTGTGAACTATGAAGTACCTTACACATCAATTACAATTAATAGTTACAACCATCTGAGTATAATTATTCTTAGGTGCAGATGTGGGAAACTTTCCCGGTTTTTATGTGGCTATGGATGCAGTCTGTTCTTAGAGACAGAGGTCAATTGTTGTTCTCCCTGAGGCCATGTAAGCTGGGAAATTTCTCTTTCCACGACAAGCAACTCCTTGCCAGTAATATTGTCTTGCGGTACTACCATTAAGTATTAATCAGAGGGCCTCCCTGGTGGGGCAACCGGTTTAGCGAGTTCGATGCCAGTCCAGGGGGATTCCCACATGGCGCAGCAGACCTCTCCTGCCTCGCCCGCTGCTCCCCTCAGCAGTGTGTTTTCGTCGATTTGCCTGTTCTGCTCCCCACTCTGTCTCTGGTGAACCCTCTCGCCACCCCCATCTCTGGCCTGAACCCCAGCTTGCATGCATAAATAAACAAATCTTTAAAAAAGAAGTATTAATCAGAGTAAACTGTGTTATCAGAGCCCTCCCACCCACCGGCCCAGCACCCTTCATCCTCCTGGTCTCTTAAGCATGTTGGGGCCTTCGGGAGAGCCTTGCAGCTGTCAGTACTGAGCGCTTAGTTGACGTCTCTAGAGAAGAAACTAGAATGCCTAGTGAAGGGTACAGTTCTGGCCAGTGGAAGTGTCCTGAGCTGTCTCTGGGTATCCCTACAAGCTTCCATGCTTGTGCATGCCAATATTTTAGGACTCAGAGACTGAGTAATTTCTGGAGCAGTGACCTGAAAAAATGAAAACTGGTGATTGATGTTGGAGAGTCATTAAAATACATATTTTTTTACATTATTCTGGGAATTGTCATCTTGGACAGCAACACTTCATGATTGGTTGTGATTCTTGAGTTGTTAGTAGCATCTTAGGAAATCATTTCCATCTCCACTGAAAGGGAAATATTTTGCTCCTGAAATTTTACCAGCAATTTTATTCTTAATAGAAAGAGAAAGAATGTAGCCATCCAGACTGATGTGCCATGCCTGCTTTTCCATTTACTACCTGACGGTTATGAGGAAAATTGCCCACCTCTCTAAGTCTGGGCTTCAGCATCAGTAAGCAGATGCCTCCCTCACGAGCCTGGCGAATATTAAAGGATAATTGGGCGAGTCTAGTACAGGCACTTTCCTGCCTCCCATACATTATGTACAGTTTAACAATTAATGTTTTGTTATATCTTGTCAGCTAACCTTATTGCTCCAAATAGAGGGAAAATTCTGGAGATCGACCTACATCTTAAAACTCTTCATCATCTCATGGGCCACCTAGGCGGTCGTGGCTGGAATGGATGCACTGATAACCTCCCAGAACAGATTGGTGCAGACACAGGACCCATGACAGCTCAGAGTCTGCCTGTTCTTCTCATCCCTTCCATGGGCTCCCAGGAAGTGAATCAAAGAAGTTACATTTATATGGAAAACCATTTATAAGGGAAACTTGGAAAGAAGAATCTCGAGAATCACAGAGTCAATGAGCTGGCCAAATTTGGTCAGTTTTTGGAGGAATAAGCAAAAGAAAAAAAAAAACAAGTATCTGAACATCTCCAAGATCTAGATAAGGATGGTGCTGCTCCTCGCTCTGTCTCTGGTGAATCATCTCACCACCACCCCACACCTCTGGCCTACTCTCCAAACTATAAGAAGTTAATTTCTATTGTATTAGTCACCTACTCTGTAATATTCCCTTCCAGGAGCCCTCCATTGTCCTCTCTGCTGTGTGGTGAGGCTATAGGTGGAGCTTCCTCTCTACGCACACCAGACTTTCCTGCCTGTGACAGCAGATGGAGGCGTGAGCTTGAGAAACACGTCTTATCTCTCCCGCTGTGTCTTATGTAGAAATGTATGTCCTGAGAGACTTGGGGAAAAAAGAGGATGATTTTTTTAAACAATCAGCTTAGCAGAGTGTAGCAAATTAACCCTCAAAGGAAGGAGGGGGTCTTCTCCCTGTTTTTCATATTCATTTCTCTCAAGATGGATAAATGGTCTTACAGAATTGTGCAGAATTTCTGGGAGACAAAAAAAATACAACTAAATAATGCTAGCTCAGAGCATGAAGTAGGTAGGGTATGAGAAGGAGTTATTTCCTTGTCTGCAATAGGAGTGACATCAGAACTGTTTTTGCTCTCAATAATAATGTTAACATGCCAATATAAATGCATCTTGTCTTCAGGTTTGAGATTTCATGTCATAGTAATAGAAGTTTAGGCGGTGTTTATAATTACATAAAATTGCACGGCTGAGAGTGGAAAAGAACAAGGCGACTGCACCGATGATGTGAAAAAGGAGTAAACTCAGAAGCAAGGACTAGCAAGGAGGGAAATCTCTAGGGACACACAGCCTTGCACAGAGTCCCCAGGAGCCCAGCCACCAATGACATTAGCAGCTGATGTCTTGGGAACGGTGTCATGTCGTCTTGTTCTGAATAAGAAGTCACTTCTGTGTGTCAATCTCAGAGGTGTCATTTCAAGGGAAGAGAACTCTCTACTAAAGTAACACAGCTAAACTTACAATCCACTTCCCAAAACAAGGATTTTACGAGAAGCAATTAATAGTACATTCCTGGAAAACTGGTGGGCCTAGGAGTTTGTGCTTTATTACTCGCAATAAAAGTGAGGTTGCTGGGGCCTCCCTGGTGGCGCAAAGGGTTGAGTCTCAGCACTATGAAGCTATCAGCAGCCACTGCAGCATGAGTTCGATCCCCAGCCAGGGAGCTTCCCACAGGGCGCAGCAGACCTCTCCTGTCTCCCCGCTGCTCCCCTCAGCAGTGTATTTCAGTCAATCCGCCTGTTCTGCTCCCCACTCTGTCTCTGGTGAATCCTCTCACCCCCACACCACACCTCTGACCTATAGCTCAGTTATTGTATGCATAAATATATTTAAAAAAAAACTGAGATTGCAACCCAAGAAAAATGTTTGAGTTGAGGGAACTTAGGTATTTTTATTATATTACATTTATATGCACACATGTACATACATGTGTATTTGCATATATGTATGCATTTATACATGACTATGTAGATATATTTGGACCTCAGACTTGCTCTCTTGCTCTTTGGCTGACACCATATATGGTTTATGTTCTTTTTATCTTGGAACTCAAGCCCTTGGTGCAGAGCTAGATTGTACAGGCGATGCAACACATGTATGTGTTTACTGACCAATCATTTTTCCAGGTCAATCTCATTTTGGAATTTAACAGATTTCAACATGGCAAATCTCTTAGTGAAATAAAGTTGAAACTTTAGAAAGCAATGCTACCAAGTCAGGAAAAAATTTCATTATTTTGCAAAGGAACAAAGGCTGATCAGGAGCTCTGTGTGGGAAAAAAAAAAAGATACTTTAATTAACCCATTTTTGCTTCAATGAAAACTAGAATCCAGAAAATACAATTTTGGTCCTTGAAAGAGAACCGAGATTAAGTTCTGGGGAAACCAAAAGGCAGAGCCAGACCCTGAACCCCTGGCCAGTGCTCTGAGTGACCTCCCGCATTACACTTAGTAGGACAAGGGGCGGGAGGTGCCCCCACTGGGAGGCGGCTGTGGGGCGCGCTGACGATAATGTAATCACGCCCTGCTCGATTTTCACATACTTATTACCATTCAGGTGGGATTCATTAATACAACAGGCAAGAAATCTGCCATTAGAGTCGAGCATGGAGGGAGCGGGCAGACCAGGGAACGCACACACCAAGAACGGGTGAGCTGCAGTGGGCTGAAGGCAGACAATTGCTCTGGAACGTCGAGCGCCCCGGGGGAACAGCAAAGGTTGCAAGGTCGACCTCCTGAAGAAGACCCCATGTGGACAGGCACGGAAAGGGGAACAGCGCAGGAACTCAGGGGAAAGGAGCAACTCAAAGAGCTGAGCATTTACATACAAACAGACACAGAGGGAAGAGCTGAAGAATAACAGAAGAAAGAGTGGAAATGGAAAGGGAGCAGTTGCGACAAAGCTGGCCCTGGGCGCTCTCAGGGAGGGGTCTCCACGGGTCAGAGGTCGTAGAACCTTTGTTCCCCTGGCCTGGCTCCCAGGAGGGGGCTCCAGGCTCTGGAGGGAGCCATGGAACATTTATTTTGACTTATACTCCTCGATAGCGTTTCAAATGTCACTTTGAAAATTATTGCTGAACTACCTTGTGGATAAGCAGGAAACTCGGGTTTATAGATGTGGTAACTAAGGAGGAATAAAGCACTATAGTCTGGGGATATAAAAGGGATATCTTTGATGTGTGATGCCTCCACAAGAGGCTTTGGGGTGCAGGCTGGCTTTAAGGTCTAAGGGGGCGGGTCTCAGGGTCCTGGGCTTCAGCACACTTGTTAGGCCTCGCCACATGAATCCTTCTAGAAAGCAGGTCATTTCATCTGTTCCGTGGTGGGTTGGTGTCTTCCAACATTTTTCTAGCAGTGTTCAAAAGTTGAGTAGTGTCTCTTAGGTGAGGCACAATGACGGTAAGTGTGATTATTACAGAGAAGGACAGAAAGGGGAGACTTAGGGAAACTGGAATCTACATCTGGTTAATGGGGCTAACCAAAAAAAAAAACATAAAACCAACAGATCCAATGAAGGATGGGTCTAGACAAAAGTTGCTCTTTATTTTATCCACTTTCAGGGCCTAAGAGACAGAGAGGCAAACAGCTACAGATCCATGAGACAAGAGCCTTGAGTGTGATACATTTGGGAAGGTGTCAAGTGTGGCATGTTAGACCCAGAGCAATTCCTACATCACAGCTCAGTGAGATAGTTGGTGAGCAGGTACTTGAGTCCAGAAGATGTATGTATACAGTATCTCCAATCCTACCTGGGGAGAACTATAAACTGATGCATAACAAGGATTGAGAAATAGTCCAGAAGATGGTCTTGAAAGGGCTTGAATACTAACTCACCAAGCAAATGAGAACATTCTAGACTCAGGGAGGCATGCGGCGGGGGGAGGAGATGTTTGTAAGTACAGAGACCAGAAAATACATAACTAGAAACAGATTCAAGTTCAAGGGATTAGTAAAATTGTTATCCAAGTTTAGCCTCATTTCAAAAATGTTTTATAAAGGATTTCTCACAGTGTTTGGATTTAATTTTTAAATTATTAAAATATTTTATGCATGTTCAAAGACAGTCAAGTGTTAATAGCATGTTTCTACAAAGAGAGTAAACTTGCAGTGCTGGAACAATGTTTTGCACTCAAGTTTCATATCTCACAGAGTCCCAGCTAGTTAGAGAATGAACTCTGCTCCAATTTATCTTATCTCCCACTTAGTCTGGTTGATAAAAGGCAAGACATCAATCAGGAAAGAGCATAACTACCTAGTGCTTTAGGGAGAAATATGGACACCTTAGCAAGAACATGAAACCATTATGGAATAATTTGAGTTTGGATGAGCATAGGTCAAAAACATAACTTCTCGGAAAATGTCGTTCGCAGAGAAACCAGACTCTATTGAAGGGCTATAATTCTCTAAAAAGTTTTAAACTTTGTTCCTGTTAAGACTAAACTATTCAATATACCTCAAAAGCCATGCTATTTAGCTTCATAAAATCAAAATGTTCAATAAAAACTAATTACAGTGGCACACTGATATACCTACCTCACATCTGCCTGTTCTGCCTCTATGTCCTCTCTCTGTAATGAGCTTCAGCACTAATCCAGTCCACAAAGGAAGGTGACCTCCAATGTCACTGAATCACCCCTCTTCCCCTATGCCCCGCACGCCCCTTAGAAGGCCCTTCCTATTCCAGGTGGGCAGAATACGAGGCTGGAAGGTAGAGCAGTAAGGTGGTGAAAAGTGGGTGTTTCTAAATTGTATAAGTTTGGATTTGAATCTTTGTCTGCTACTCACCTGCACAAGACCTTAAAAAGTGACCTCATCCTTGAGTCTAAACATCCTCATCTGAGATGGAGATAAAAATAAAACCTACTTCATAAAGTTGTCATAATAACTAAAATATCAGTAACGAACATGAGGTATGCATGTTCAATCTTTGGTTAAGTGATATTCAATTAAATTTGAATATTATCACTGAATTCTTATTACTCTTAGACAATGGGCTGAGAGGGAGTCGAAGGCATGTGAATTCATGTGAAAAATTATAGATCTGCTGCTTCATAATTTTACTGCAGTCTCTAAAAACTGTGGCTTAAATGTATGTATTTGTATTCCCCTGCCTTCTGGAATGATAGTATATTTTAATGTTTAATAACCACAGTTGCTTTCTTTTAGTGTGTGGACACTACGTGTCCATCCATGCACTGCACGCCATCTTGTTTTAGGCATCAGTGTACTTTTTTTAACATTTGTTTCAATAGAGACCAAAGATGGAAGAAGAGACCAAAAGAACCTATGTCAAGGGTTTAGGTACGACTCCTGCACACAGCATTTACTTACCTCTCACTTCTTGCCTGGTGAAAAACCACAGAACACCAGCCACCAGCACATTCTCCTGCTCCCAACAATCTCCCTAAACCTCAGCCACTGCTCTCTCTAAATACAAAAGTCAATTCAATCCCAAGTACAGGTCCGTCACCTCATTCTCTAGAGTTCAAACTCTTCAGCACTGCATGCGCTAAAGCGCCTGTTCCCCACGCTTATCTGCTGCTATTCCAAACACAAATAGAGGACGGAGTCTCCCACACTTGTCCCAAATCACCTTTGCCCGTATGCCTCTGGCCCGTACCTTTGCTCTGCTGAATGTCCCGGGAAGATGGTTCCTTAATTGGTAAAATCCGCAGAGTGGACTGTTCTGCAGCCATCCCAGGTCAGGCAGGTTCACCATCGGTTCCAGCGAGTTGAAAGAGAATTGTGGAGCCCTTGGCATCGTTTTCAAAAGTTTTAATGGTAAACTGGGGAGAAAAGGCAGCAGGGAGACACTTGAGTCCCACCCTCCCCCAGGGGGACGCCGCCCTTTTAGCCCCTCCCTCCGGGCGCAGGTGTGCACACTTGCGCATGCGCACACGCCCAAGCTCAGGTGTCCATAATCAGGCACTCGTGCCACACACCCACGTGCCTTCTGTGTTAACAAGGCCAAGGCCGCAGGTAACAGCCACAGAGGCCAATGGCATAAACAGCCTGATCAACTTCATTGACCCTGCACCGACCTGATTTCCTGCCTGCCCCCTCTCAGGTCCTATCTGAATTTGTCCCCTAATTACCCTCTACCTGACAGACTAGGAGGCTGGAAAGTAGAGACAAAACATCTCTTGCTTTGGGACTTTGTGCTTGAGGACAAAAGGAAAATACCAAAACACCCCACAGCACACAGGATACACCAGCGCAGCAAGGAACTGTCTGGCACAGACGTCAGCAGCGCTGAGGTTGAGAAACACCCATCTGAGTCCCGCCCACTATCACCCAGGTGATGGATAAACCTCCCGGTAAATTCTCTGCCTCCTCTGCTCCCTTGTTCAGTCCACCATCTTCAGAAAATGTTGTTTTGTTTTGTTTTTCTTTTTAGAAATGTTTATTTTTTTAAATATATATTTTTTATTATTATTTATATGTTTACATTTTGTATTCCCCTTGGGTAACCCACCACCAGTTCACCCGTGATCCATCTCCGTGGTCCCTTGTGTCCTTTTCTTTTTCTTTTTTTTTAAAGATTTATTTATTTATGTATACCAGCTGGGGTACAGACCAGAGGTGTGGGGTGGTAAGAAGATTCACCAGAGACAGAGTGGGGAGCAGAACAAGCAGATCGATGGAAACATACTGCTGAGGGGTGCAGTGGGCGAGGCAGGGGGGGTCTGCAGAGCCATGTGGGAATCTCCCCGTTGGCCTTCAAACTCGCATCACTGCTGCCAACAGCTCCACAGCACAGCGCTTAACTGCTGTGCCACCGGGGAGGCCCCTTCTTGTGTCCTTTTCTATTCCATTTTGTGCCCTTATTCTCCCCTCCCCCCTCCCCCTCCCCCCCACCCGCTGAGTGTCTCTCTCCTATTTGGTTTCCTTATAGTCCTGTTATAAGTGAAACCATTCCATATTTTTCTCTTTCTTTCTGGCTTATTTTGCTGAGTATGATCCAAAAACAGATGACTGGATCAAGAAGATGTGGTACATATACACAATGGAATACTACTCAGCATTCAAAGAAGATAAACACAAGCAATTTGCAGCGACATGGAATTAGAGGGGATCATACATCTTCACAAAATGTTTATGGGTTCAAAGCCAACCACTCTCAAACTCCAAAGACCCCTCAGCACACTTAGAATAGAAATTAACATGCGTGCTGCCTCCAAGGTGTGCCTGAACTAGTCCTGGCCTCCCTCTGACGCCCCTTTCTAGCTCTCATCCCTTGCTCCCCAATCACCATCCCAGTACCATGCTCCGTTTTGTTTTTTGAAGAAAGCATCAGACTCTTCCTGGCTCTGGACCTGCGTTCTCCCTCCAGATTTTCTCCAGCTGGCACCCTCGCTTCCTTCGGCTGTGGTTTAGTAAGAGACCTCACATGACCTCCCCAACTATAACGCTTCCTCCTCCATCACCCATCACTGTAGTCTGCTGCAGTGTTTTCATAACACATATCACTGTCTCGTGGATCATGAATCTGCTGTGTATTTGTTTATCACTTACCACCCACATCAGACAGCAGGGACCTTGTCTTCCATGTCCCCGTCACACCCCCACTGTCTCAAACAATGCTGGCACATAATAGGTGCTTAGTAAATACTTCCTAAATTAATAAGTGCAGGAAGCTACTTGCAATGGATTTATGAACATCTATGTTGGTAACAAGGAGGGTAAAGTGGGCAGTAGAATCTAAGTTTCCATCTCTCTGAGCTTAAATTATCCATTCTATGGCAGTAAACTACTTGTTTATATATTTACATCATTAAATTATATGTGTTTTGAGAAGAGAAATTGCAACTTTTTCCTTTCTATTTTCTATAAAACCTAGTTCTATATCTGAATCATAATAATTGGCTAATAATGGTTTGCTGAAAATAAAAAGGAAAACATTGTTAGATGTTTTATGCCAAAACAAGCATAATAGAATAAATTGCAAAACTAAATCAAGGAAATAGCTAGTTAGAAATCTCTTTTTTAAAAAATATCTTGATATAAACCTAAGAGGTTGAATATCTTACTGCATGATATTCACCACAAATATTCAGGTATTTTTTATTCTATGTCCTATAATAATTGCATTCCACTGTTGCAAATGTAACACGTTTATATCAACCTCAGCATGACAGTGGAATGTTATTTTAAAAATCCTCTATGAAAAAAAAAGGGACCATGGTTTTCTTATTGTTTTAAACATAGGAAATCTCATTTAAAAACCACTTTCTAATGTGTAGTGTTTTCTGAAGAACTTTGAAGAAATGGAGTACACTATTCACAACTGCAAGCAATTCCACATTTTTTATGTTATTTTATTCTATGCTGTGGACTTGAGCTTATATCCTTTATGAGAATTGTGTTTAAAATGTTGACCTCCATCTTTCACTGTTATGAATCTGCATTCTCCAGCTCAAACCTCCTTAAAGCTTCCTAGGTCTTTGTCTACGTGATATCTTCCTATCTATGGGCTTTGTTGCTTCAATTTCAGAACATGCAGAGTATCAAACCAAAAATGTCAGTAGCAAGGGAAATTTTATTTAAACTATTGTAATATAGGATGAAAAAAAAACTGAAACTCAACAATACTGAAACCAAAGGCAGGAGGGTTTCTAAGCACTAGGGTGAGCTGGTGGAAAATGTTGGAAGGCACTGGATTGAGGTTGACCAGAAGGCTGAGCTGAGCCTGTCACATTATCTCAAGCTGGTGCAAGTTTTCCACTAGAATTACATTTGCATGTGTTTTACAAAACAAAATTGCATCTGTGTTTGCAAACTAGCACCCATCAAAACTAGGCTCCTACCCCCAACAATGACTAGGGATAGGACATACAAGGACTTTCTTCCTTGGTGTTTAAGTTCCAAAGAGATGGCTCTTCAGTCCTTGAGAAAAACATAGGTCATAAAATTAGCAAGAGGTTATGAGAAGATTGATACACAATTCACAGGGGCAGAGAAAAAACATACAATTTCAGGCTTCCTTAAGAAAATTCTCTAAGAAAGGGGAGAGGAGGGATGTACAGAGAGGAAGAAATCTGCCTCAAGTTTAGCCAGGCTGAGGGGGGACAAGGGCTCTCCTAGTCAAGACTATCACGAGAACGGCTGCTCACATATCCACCTCAGTCACCAACGTGCTCACGGGAGACCCCGTTATTAAAGTCCTGCCCCCATTTCCATAAAGTCACGACTGTGACATGTTTTTGTGTGTGTGTGTGTTTATAAAGTTTGTTTTGTTTACTTTTTTTCAAGATTTATTTATTTACTTTTGCATAGAAGAAGTGGGATGCAGGCCAGAGGTGTGGGGTGAGAGGATTCAACAGAGACAGAGTGGGGAGCAGAACAGGCGGATCCACTGAAATACACTGATGAAGGGAGCAGCGGGCGAGGCAGGAGAGGTCTGCTGCACCACATGGGTCACCTCCCTGGCTGGGGATGGAACTCGTGCTGCAGAGGTTGCTGATAGCTTCATAGTGCTGAGACTTAACCCTTTGCACCACCAGGGAGGCCCTGTTTTGTTTTTCTTGATCATGATGGACTGAACATTTGCATTTCCTTACCTCCCAAATTCCTCTGTAGAAACCCTAACCCCAATGGGATGGTGTCTGCAAGTGGGGCCGTAGAGGGCATGAGGCTGGAAGAGACAGAGGGCTAGCCAGCTCTCTCAGCCATGTGAGGCGACAAGGCAGGCTGCAACCTGAAAGAGGGTCCTTATAGCACGCAGTTGTCCTGGCACACTGATCTGACTGCCAACTTCTAAAACCTTGAGAAATAAATGTTGCTTAATCCACCCATCTATGCTATTTTGTTAAGAGTAGCCAAAGCTGGGTCTTCCTGGTGGAGCAGGGGTTAAGTCTCAGCCTGGGACGCTGTCCCCAGCCACTGCAGCACGAATTCGATCCACAGCCAGGGAGCTTCCCACAGGTGCAGCGGACCTCTCCTGTCTCCCCGCTGCTCCCCTCAGCAGTGTGTTTCAGTAGATCTGCCTGGTCTGCTCCCTACTCTGTCTCTGGGGAATCCTCTCACTACCCCACACCTCTGGCCTGCACCCCAGCTCTTGTGTGCACAAATAAATGTTTTTAAGAAAGAGTAGCCAGAGCTAAGGAAGCCACTGCTGCCTCCAAGGCTGCGCTATGTGCAGTTGTGTTACCTTCAGTGTCATCATCAATATTATCAATCAGAGGCCCCCTGAGCAGAGTACTGGACCTCATTTAGTAATGATCTAAAGGAGAAACTTCAAAGGCAGCAGCAAAGCCCCTGCTCAAGTCCCTCTCCTCTCCCACACTGGGTCTGAGCTGGTGGATTGTGAAGTCTCAGTGCACTTACAAGGGACCCCCTGAAGCATCGCAGGCCTTGCCTCCCATAAGACTACATTCAATTAGCTTCCTAAAATTGAAAAGTCGCTGCCAATTCTGTAATTTAAGTAATTGAGAGCCTGAGGAACGAAGGGCGACTGCAGTGGAAAGGGAACACAGGGCTTCTGGCCGTTCTCTCCTTGGCCAGGACCACGCGACAGCACCCACATAATGGGGCCGTGTGCCCTCTCGCTCCTGCTCCTCCAGAGAAGCTGCAAGATTGCCATCCCTCCATTTTAGAATGCAGACTCTTGGGTTCACAGGGCACAGAATGAAGCCTGCTAAAATTTCAATTGCTGACCTCATTTTCTACCTACTCAACAGGAAAAGTAATATACTCTGTTCTTCCAAATTAATCTTCTAAGTCATTAAAAAAAATAAATCTCATGCAAGCGGATCTTGAATGTAATGACAAAATTAATTGGATAAGGATGAGGGAAAGAGGTCCTCAAGATCATAAGGAAGAAATGAAAGGCATTATGCTAGAGGCAGCAAAATATGTATATAGAGAGGTTGGCTGTATCTATATCTTTATATATTCTCCAACTCAAAATCAATGGCAGTTAATACAGAGAGAGAGCACTTTTCACCCATTTGCTAATGAATTCTCATCACATCCTTCTCAGAGGTAACCACCTCCCCAGCTCTTTCTACTCCCCATGTGAAGATAGAGTGAGGTATTCAAAAGGAAACTCCTTAAAAGATTCAAAATTGAATTAGATACTTATGTTTTTGTCAGCTCACTGGGAAGTCCGATTTTCCATCTTGGATGCTTTGTGAAATTGGCCTTTCCCAAAACTGACTTTTACAACATGTTAAAATTGACACCAACTGAGATGACCTCAAGTCACAAGAAAATAAGCCGCTTAACAATGATGTAAAGAATTTTGCTGAATAAAACGTTTCAATAGGATTAATACCAGATCCCTCCTCGTTGTGAAAATAGTAATAAACCAATTGATTGTCAATGTCATAAGTATATCATCCTCTATTTTCTTGTCAGTTCATCCCCCAATAATAAGAGCACTGCATTTAAACATAAATTGCACCATCACCTCACATGAAACAATAGCTGTGAGCAGATACAGCTTAGGTATTGCTTAAAGGTCGAAAAAAAAATTTTAAAGATTTATTTATGCATATAAGCTGGGGTGTAGGCCAGAGGTGTGGGGTGGTGAGAGGATTCACCAGAGACAGAGTGGGGAGCAGAACAGGCAGATCGACCAAAGTACACTGCTGAAGGGAGCAGAAGGCAAAGCAGGAGAGGTCTGCTGCGTCATGTGGGAATCTCCCTGGCCAGGTATCGAACTAGTGCTGCAGTGGCTCTGGATAGCTTCATAGTGCTGCACTTAACCCGTTGTGCCACCAGGGAGGCCCTAAAGGTCAAAATTTTACCTCACCTGAAAATTATTACTTGCAGATACGTACTGTCATAAGATACTACTTATTATGCTATGCATACAGAATTATGTAAATTATGGACCTGCCTAGCCTAGTAAATTAAGTTTCTATCCTAAGTCCATAAACTTTTTATTAAAAAATATATATTTTACATATATATTTTAATATAATATATACAAATCTGTTCAAGAAAACATCTGAATGATTCAAAAACAGAAAATCGAAATCTAAAAACTATATTAAAAGGGGCCTTCCAGCCCTTGTACCAAATCTACCCAATTATCACTACCATCTTCTATCACAACAGGTCATTGTTAATATCAGATCCTTCCTATCACACCAAAGTTTATTTTTGCATATCCACTGTTGATTTTAATTTAATAAATGATTCTCTGCTTAAAAAAGCTGGAGTAGAAAGGACAATAAGCAATATTTTCAAAGAAGCAAAAACTAATTTGATGAGAAAGCATCTTTAAAGTAGACACAATTTTCCACACCATTTTATATCCTGAAATAACTGAAGCTTTGTAATTCTAATTTCCCAGTGCTCTATTTTTAACTAGTGGTTCAATCTAGAAACATGCCCATTTGTCTACAATAGGTAAAGAGGAGTTTGGCAAACAATTGTGAGTCTGACCTGAGGGGTGATCTATTTTCTAGTCAACAAACAGAAACAGAAGAAAACTTCATGATGGTATTCTCTACTATAGCATTGGCATTTCACAGAGAGGCTAATTAATTAGCAGGTGAGACCTTAGCCGACCTGAAGAGTCCTTTGAGATTTAGTCTCAAAATAGATTTCTAACATTCTCAGCTACATTAGTAACTGAGCTTGCAACTACAGAAGAGGGAAAGAAATTTCTGGTAAGTATCAGTCCAACTGATATAAAAAGCAGAATTTTCAAAAAACGCACAAATTTATCTTTCATTGTCAGTACATTCTAATTGAGCATTGACTTGACATCTTATATTTGCTTCAACCCTAGTCTTCAAATAGATATCACCCCTTATTTCCAAAGAATTATAACCTGAACAAATGTGAGAAAAAAATAAAATCTGCAAAAGGTCTGATAACAACTTGTCAAAATTAAAATGCATACTAAGTACAATATTGTCTCTTAGTCAATGCACTTTTAGTCAGTTATTGCTATAATGACTTCATGGAACAAAGCATCCTCAACTTCAATGTCTTATCACAAGCATTTCTTTTTCTCACTTATATTTCAGCAGGTTGCTTAGGATGGCTTAATTTACACTGTCAGTCAGCAGAGCTTGGCTCTAGCCTACAAGCTGAATTCAGGCCTCTGTGATTCCTCTATTCCTGGTCCTTGGGCCAGTGATAACCCAGGGTATGTCCTTCTCTGTGAATGACAGAAACCCAAGAAAGCAAGGCAAAATAACATCAGAGTGTGTTACATCTCGCCGGATACTATAAGTCCATGACCAAGTCCAAATCCATGCGGAAGGACAATAGGCTGTACCTAGCATGGGAGGGCTCTGCGAAGTCTCATGGTTATGGATGTGGGTACAGAATTTACAACAAGATATTGAAGAATGGAAGCAGGGAGGAAGTTTTCCTCTGTCCTTCTAGGTTCTTCTTGAACTGGTCAAGCAATCAAATCAACATCAGACAGACAAGTAGAGTAGGAAAAATTTGCCTATGTATAGATATGATCTTCAAAGAGTATAAACTCAAAATATGCACACTAGAAATATAATAAAATTTTTTGAAAATACTACAACAATGAGAGAATCTTAAAATTAGCAAGAAAGAAACAAGTCATCCCATCTCAGGGATTCTCAATAATATTAACAGTTGATTTCACATTTAATGCTAACAGTTGAGTTCACATTAGAAATAGGCAAGAGGGAATGTTCAAAGTGCTGGGGAAAAAATGGTTGTCAAACAAAAATTCTATATCCAGCAAAAATGTCCTATAAAATTAAAAGAGAAATGAAGATATCCCCATATAAACAACCCTTTGTCCAGCACTGATTCAACTTCGCTTCAGGACCCATTGACTAAAAGGATGGCCCAGATTGCAGGAAGAAGTTCCTCACAATATCACAGCATTTATAAGTGGAAATGATTCCCTTACTTTTTCCGCATAAATGCCTGTAACTCTACTGTGGAAATAGCAATATCTAGACATTTTGAAGGCCAAAAGACATGGATTCTGAGTTGACAATACTCAGATTCTTGACGACTTTGTGGATGGTCATACAGGTTCAATAGTTTGTTTCATTCAATTAGTGGAATAAAATGTTGAAAGACTAGCTTCTGAAATTCAAGTCAGTATATGTCTAAAATGTTTGGTTCAGTGTGTGTAGTGTTTCTGTCCTGCAAGATAAAAAAGTCTCTGAGATTTGTCGCATAACATGAATACACTTAACTACTGAAGTGTACACTTAAAAAGCACTAAGATGGTAAACTTCAGGATGGGTACCTTGTTACCACAAATCAGAATAAAAAAAGATTAAACTAGAAAAATATCACAGCAGCAGATCCTCGAGGAAATATTTGATGATTAAACATCCTGTCGAATAGGACAGTAAAATTTCCTTATTAAGCAAAAAGTAAAAGTGCCTAAGAGAACGCAAAGGAACTGATGATGGAGCAAAGTTTTGCACCTCTCTGGGGTGAAGGAGCTCAGGTGTAAAGAGGGCCAAGAGGGCAGAGTCCCACGCAGAGGTTAACAACCTCGGGGCTCACCAATATGTCAATCAAATCCTCCACACTTATATGTGCTTTATTGCTTTTTTCCTCTCCCTAGACCCTGGGCCTAAATGCAGACATGATAGATGCTCCTGTCATTTTGGGAGCTGATAACTGTCACACGTCCCCTCCTGCTCCCACTCTAATTTCCTTGAGGAGGCCTGGCTTGCCACTGGCTGAGTTCAGAGAAAGCCATTCTTGTCAACCCTAGAAGAAAAGAGAGAGAAGATATATGGATTTGTGACTCCAGTTTGAATGAGGAGGTAGCACTTTCTCTGTAAATATTAAATGAAAGGCTAGGATTCAAGCTTCCCCATTTCCTCTCATTACTCAGCTTTCTCTTTAAAAAGCAGGACTTGAAAGAAAAAAATATCAGCTCAACATTTTCCAAAATCATTCGGGGACCATCATGCTCCTGTGAGCATTAAGAAGAGATGGCATAAAAATACACCGTATCAACATTTCGCAGAGGCCAAGTATCTCAGGCGCCTGACGCCTTCGGAGTTACTAGTTGTGAGCATGGCCCTAGGAGGACAGGATAGCATGGAGGTGAATCTCATGAAACCAGCTGAAGGTCTTCCAAGCAAAAACGGGGGTTCTCCAAAGGAGAGATTCTGCCTCAACACTAACACTGAAGCTGAGTTCACTGAAGTTAGGAACTTAGGTTACATTCCTAAGACTGTAAGGGCAACTCCTGCTTGAATTTACAGATTTGTCCACAGATCTCAGACTCACCAGCCCCACCACTGCACCTCTGGAAGACAAATCTCATCTGTAAATGCAGTGTGTGTGCCCATGTGTGATGTGTGTGGTGTGGTCCATGTCTATGTGGGGTGTGTGTATAGTTCGATGCATTCCTGTGTATGCGTGAAGCTCCTGTCATTCTATTTCTCTGGAGAACCCTGACTGATACATCTCCTTTCCTACCCCCTCTGCCTACTTCATCATTCCTCATAACAACTAGCAACTCTAACTAAGGCACATATGTGCTGGTTTATTTATTTTTTAAGACTTATTTTTAGAGGTCTCCCTGGTGGTTCAGGGGGTTAAGTCTCAGCACTGTCAAACTATCGCCAGCCACTGCAGCACAAGTTCAATCCCTGACCAGGGAGCTTCCCACAGGGCGCAGCAGACCTCTCTTGTCTCACCAGCTGCTCCCCTCAGCAGTGTTTTTCAGTACATCTGCCTGTTCTGCTCCCCACTCTGTCTCTAGTGTATCGTCTCACCCCCTGCTCCTTTGGCCTACACCCTAGACCTTGTATGCATAATGCAAGGCCAGAGGTATGGGATTCACCAGAGACAGATTGGGGAGCAGAACAGGTGGATCTACTGAAAAACACTGCTGAGGGGAGCAGCGGGGAGACAGGAGAGGTCTGCTGCACCATGTGGTAATCACCCTGGCCAGGGATCGAACTCGTGATGCAGTGGCTGCAAATAGCTTCACAGGCTGAGACTTACTTAACCCATTGCGCCACCAGGGCGACCTATGCTGGTTTATTTTTTTACCAGCACCCAGAACAGTGTCTGGGCCCAGAAGCTACCCAGCATACATTTATGGGATGCATCAGTGCTACGCTGATTTTATAAGCACTGCTGGAAATACTCCATGTGGAATAATTCACCACTACTCCCAGCTAACGTGTGAGGCAGAACACCTGCTCCCCCTTTGCAGAGGCTGAAACTTGGGCATAGAGAAGCCAGGGCAGGTCCCAAAAGTCCCGCAGCTGTTGCCAAGTGGAGCTGCTCATTGAAAACAGGTCTGACCAGAGACGACTGTTGCCCTCCACATTCTAGATCCCCGACTTGGCAGCCTCATGAGGATATCATCTGGAAGAGTGAAGCCTCTTTTAGAAGCTTAAACAAGCAATAATATATGCTAATGAAGAGAAAATTCTCTATGTCTATGGTCTTGTGACCCCACATGATTTGGGCAAATGTCACCAATTATTCTGTGAGACTAGAGACAAGGGAAAAGAAGATACAGATTGAAAATCATCAGATGTTCCATCGATTTTGCAAAATGCCATAGATGTTCTATAGGTTTTATGAAACCTATGGTTCCATAGACTTTATAAAAATAGATTTCAAAAATCTCAAGTAGAGCAAATTGGTCTATTGCAAAGAAACTAAAGGAAACACAGCTGAAACATTACAGCATTTGAAAATGAGACAAACGAGGCAACATTTCTATCATCCCAAATATCCCAGCGATAGGAAAGCAGCGGCACAGGGAGGCTCCAGGGGGCCCCAGACAGGAAGTAAGATGCAAATTACAGGCACAATTGCAACACCTGCCCTCACACCCCGCCTTCCACCGGGTCCTACGGCCCCGTCCTGACTTAGCCAGGAGTTTCTGGGACTCTGTCGCCACCTAGAGGGCGGACCGTGACCACGACACGCTAACTGCAGTGCCAGGAAGACAGCAAGTGCAGTACGGCAGCTGGGATCCTCACGTGCCACTGCTCACTCAGCCTTTGCATGTCTTGTGGGCACTCAGCAAGGACGGTGCGCTGCCTGGAAGCCAGCAGGGTTAATAACAAGCATCAGGCATGCAGCTTTCTCTTGGATAGTGAGTCTGGATTTCGGCAAGATTTTTTGGTAAAAATTGCTGGGATAGACTTGTGAGCAATAAAAAGCAATGGATGCTTGATTATTACATGGTGGGTTAGCCCAATAGCTGATTAAACATGCGGGTTGTGTATGACAAGGTGTCCTGCATCGTGGTGTACCAAAGTGGTGAGCTGTGGCTAGGAAAGGCTGCAGCGGGGTTGCTATACTGCTGGGAAGCCGTCTTTCCCTAGCTTTAATGCGCACACATCAGATGCTTCCCCTCCTTTCTCTCTCTCACCCGGCTCTGACTAAATTTCTTTTTTTTTAATATAATAGATATTTATTTTTGTTATTCATATCTTTTACATTATTACGTATTCCCCATAAGTTACCCACCACCTGTTCACCCGTGGAGCCATCACCATAGTCCTCCGTGCTCCCCTCCTCCCCCCTCTTGAGCCCTCCCCCTCCCCTCCTTCCGTGCTGAATGTTGCTTTCTTATTTGGCTCCCCTATATTCCTGTTATAAGTGAAACCATTCGATATTTTTCTGACTAAATTTCTTTTGCTACTGATAGAAAGGGGAGGGAGACGGGAGGTGCATGTCTAGCCACATCTACTTCTCAGATGATGTCCCACTGCAGAGTCTCAAGGCATCAGTGCCGGCCACCTTGGCTGGTCCACTATGTGATGGTGGCAACTTGACTCAACACCCCACTGTTTATGAGACCTTCTGACCTTGAGGGACTACTGGTGTTGCATGGCTTGGCAACTCCTCAACCCAGCAGGGTCCACCTGAAGGCTTTGTATGGAAAACCTGTGCCTTTTGGAAGAATTAGTGGGGGCTGCTTAGAGATCCAGATCTGCCCTATTAATCTGTTGCCATGAGACACCAAGGATTCCCTATCTTGTCAATGTAGGAACCACAGTAAATAGATATGGGGCTCCGGAGATGTCGTGGTCCCTCCTAGCCAGCTCTCCACCATCTTCTCCCATGATGCCATGCGAGCTTGTCCACAGGTACCACCGCTGAACAGCACCAGGTGAATTGGGACTTAAGTCTCTAAGCTCAGAACCATGATAGCCTTTGGGGGCAATATGTCAGGGGGACTCTTCTAGGTGAAGAGTAAAAGGGGAACTCTCATGCTTGAATACTCTCCGAATTCTCTTCACAACATTCACTTCCAAGAGCACTGTCCCTGCAGAACTGAGGTCCCAGAGGGCAGCAGGTGGCAAGGAAAGGAAGGAGGGGTCCCCATGGACTGTTGGGGAGGACTCAGGGACTTGGTGGGGAGTGAGTTGGGGTAACATACATCTGAGGTGTGACCCTACACCCAAAACCAACATTACCTCAATAAATAATAATACACCGAATAAGGCTCACTCCTTTCTCCAAATCTGTTTTCTTTTTATTTTATTGGCACTTGTATTTTATTAACCAGCAACAATAGTTAACACGAACTATATACCCTCTTAGATTTTTAAAAGTACAATACAACCTTTTTATCTGTAGCTCAATGTTACACTGTGGTTTTCTAGAACTTACCTTGTATCACTGAGATTTTACAGCCAGGACCAGCGTACCTCTCCTCCGGGCTTTAGCCCCTGCTCTCCCTGGGGTAGGAGAAGCCTCAAGGAGGCTGCCAGCTTGCTCCAAAGCATTTGCTCATATTGCCAGGGTCTCCTTTGAGCCCAAACACTAACAGCGCAAGAGCGGTCAAGAGCAGTGTTTAATGTCTCAAGTTATTGCTAAGAAATCCCCTTGATTGCACCACGTTGCCCAATTTAATAGAAGTCAACAATGCAGCTGCCCATTAGCTACACGCTGTAAACGCGCCCGACAGCTCCCAGTCACCGAGACTCTCCGCGCGCGCTGACCTGCGCCAGGCAGCCTCTCCGCCTAAGGAGAGGGCCAGAAAGCAGAGCGCAGCCAGAAGGCAGGCGGGGAGCCGCTTGGTGACTGGCTCTTGGTGACTCTTACCCAGCGGCTGGAAGGACTGACTGGCTCCTCCCAGCACATCGCAGGGCGCCACCACAAACCCTCTCAGGAGCCTTCCCCAACTCCCTCACTGGGCATGCGGGAGCGCCTCGGGTCTCCGCATGCGCTTTGCTACCTGTAACCATCTAAATTAAACGCTGTTTGATCCGGGGCATTCCTGGCCATCTTTGGCTGGGAAATGACACTGTGGGCTTGACTTATTGGTTAGAAAGTTTCCAGTCTTCTCAAACACCAACGTGCACACAAGCCACCTGAAGACAAGGCGGCGTGTACCCGAAGGCATGGAGGCTGGACTGGCCTGGGGCTCGCCTTAGGGTAGCCACGCTCTGGTCCACAGGTTCCCAAACTGCCAGGCTCTAAAGTTAATCACCTGCGGAAAACACTGAAGCTTGAGTATCACCCGCAGAGACTCTGATAGTCAAGACCATCAAGGAGAAGATTCCAATAAGAAGCAAAGCCCGAGAAACACTGTCTACTATTCTTTGATGGGGAACAGAAAACCCCGAGGCATTAAATTAGCAATTTCCTGACCAGATGAGTCAGGACAGGTAGGGAGAGATAAAACAAGGAGAGAAAATGCAGATTTGGGGAAATAGTTTGTATCCTCAGGCTCGCAAAAGCAAGCCAGGTGCGCTGAAATGGGTGCAACGGTGACTAGCGTGGGTTACAGGTCTGCAGCTAGTTGAGAACACATTCCCTTCCTTCCGAGTTACCCTGATAAAAGGTTCTTATTTTGTAATGATGAATTATAATGAGGAATCTACATGTGAATTAAATAAACAGCAATTGGAGACCGCATTCTAATAGTCTAGCAACTCCACTGTGGAGAAAGGCCAAGGAGGACAGTGGAGATTTTGAGTCCCAGACAAGAAAGAAGACATGAAGGGCAAGGAGATAAATTATGTATGAAAGAGCTCAGGAGCCTGTGTTCTTGGAGAGTTTCTGGGTCCTGTTGACCTACATAGCTTCTCCCACTTCCTCGGGTCAAATCAATGTACATACTAAATTGTGATGTTGCATGTTTCATTTTTCTGCTCTAGGTTATCACTGCTGCAAAGCAAAAGGCATATGGCTGCCCTTTGGAGTAGGCGTAGTCCACTGGATGACTTTCTGTGCAGTCCTTGGGGGGCCTGAGAATAGCGACTAGCCTCAGAAACCAAGAGAACTCTCAGGAAACTCACAGATGCATCCCCACCGCCACATAGCCTGTGGGGGCTACGCCCGGTCACGAGAGCTGGGCAGCTGTGGACGCCACCCCACGTGCAGGGTCCAAGGAGGGCCACATTCTCTCAGAGATGCCTCTGCAGGAGCCCGGAGGTGAATTCACCCTCTCCAAGGCGTCTGCGTTGTGAATCAGACCATCCCAGACATACTCTCCCACTGTAATAGAGGCCTTTTCTCTGCAGGGCCAGACAAAGGAACTGACACCAACATGCGGGGAACATTTCATGTTTCCCATCAGATTCCGGTAGAATCTGTGCCGGCCTCCTCCCGTGCCCCTTCCTGGAGCTTCCCTGGCTTGAGCTGTGCCTTCTCCTTGAACAAGCTTCAGGAGCAAGCAGAAAATCCCCCTCTGCTATCTATCCACAGCTCTTCCTTACTTGCCCAGAAAGAATTCAGCAGAATCATTCGCCAGAATCTCAGTCATTGAAGACACATCAAAGGTGACATATTTACCTTTGAACACTGTTCTGATTGCCAGTCTTCAGCGCCTCTATTCATGGTGTGGATGGTCCCCAAAATACCGCCCAAGGTGCAAGGAGCTCTGATGACAGCTGCCGAGATCGAGGCTGCTGGTGCTGATGGTGCTGACTGTGTGGATGGGGAACAAGAGGGGCCTCTCCGGGGCGCACAGATGCTGCGCCTCGGGCTCAGGTACCAGAGCGCCCGGACCTCTGGCTCCCTCGGCCTGATCCCTTCAGTTTCGCCACTGAGTGACTGCCCTCAGCCACATGAAAGCGCACATCTGCGCTGTTCCCGACTGTGAATTAAACATCTGAGCATGTTTGATGGAGCTGGGGGGAGGAGCTGAAAATGACTTTCCCAGCTCTCTCAAGTGGCCCAACATAAGGTGCTCTGCACGCCTTGCAACTCTTCCCTTCTCCCTCCCGGGACCCCCGCCACCCACCCCCAGCAGATGAGAAGCAAGCGGAGACCCCAGGTTCCCTGGCAGGGACAGGCCCCAGGAGGTGGGCCAGAGAGAAGCCACCTCTGTGAGGGATGGAGCCCATCCTCCCAGCGCCCCCAAAGGATAATCTTGGGGCACGCTGCTGGTGCTTCGCACACTCATTAGTCTTTGCTACTTGCAGTTATTAGAAAAAGGAAAAGCCTTAGAGCAGAACCAGAGGGAATCAACCGCATCTAGGCCTGGGCTCCCCCACACTTCTCTCCCACCTTTGCTGCTCCCTCCTCATGCCCTTCCCAGAGGACCTCTAAAAATAGCTGCCGTTGTAAAGCAAGGTTTTTATGCGTTGTCCCAGATAAATATCTGTCTCCAAGTAGGGAAAGCATTTCCAAGCATAGAAATGAAGAAAGAGGACATAAAGTCAAAGATTGATGGTCCTGATCACATAAAAATTTTAAATGTTTATGCAACAAAAGCTGCCAAAAGCAAGGTCTGAAAAGCACATGCACTGCAAGGAAATTGGTCCGCCATAAATAACAGACAATGGGGCATTATTCCTAATACATAAAATACTCCGCCATGGGAGAAAGAGATGTTTTAGCCAGGAGGAAGCTGGCAAAATGTGAGAAGCTGATGTGAGAGGAAAACGTTCACCTGGGCCATGAAGATTTACCTGAGGGTTCATCTGACGTGCAAATCAGAGAAAGGGCATATATGCAACAGCCACTGCGAACTCATGGAGGTGATTCTTCTGCCCGGAACATCAGTATTAATGGGGTTATGAGAAAGTGGAGATTTACATGCTGCTAATGGAGCTGTTCCGTCTCACAGCCTCTACGATGCATCTTCCACCTGAAAAGTCCTAACAAACCATGGGATGCTTGCCTCCCTGCTTCTGCCTCCAGGGATGGACTACGAGGAAGTGATCAAAGGTATAATTGCTTAATTAAGATGTTAACCACGGGGTTATTTATAAAGAGAGAACATGAGGTAAAAAATAACTTCCAGGCATGACAGCCTGGATTTCCAACATAAATAGGATGAAATATCCATTGCAAGGAATATTTGTTGTTCATTAAAATTTATGTTCTAAAAGAATCTTTGCTGACATAGATAAATATGCACATTATCTTGGAGGGGTTAAAAAGTGTGGAAGGTAAACTTGTTTGTTTGTTTATGAGTGTGTGCGCATACGTGTGCATGTGTGTGTGTGTGTGTGTGTGTGTGTGTGTGTGTGTGAGTGTGTGTGTCCATGTCCCTAGAAAGATGGATACATACCCGGTGAATATTCTGGACATTCAGGTGTGGTATCATTATTCAAGACTAGAATTTGTCATGAAAGCTTTTCTTTTTGTGGTAGTCCCCTCATCTATAGGGAATATTCATTTTTTTAAGATTTATTTATTTATGCACACAAGCTGGGGTGTAGGCCAGAGGTGTGGGGTGGTGAGAGGATTCACCAGGGACAGAGTGGGGAGCAGAACAGGCAGATCAACTGAAGTACACTGCCGGGGGGAGCAGCAGGCAAGGCAGGAGAAGTCTGCTGTGCCCTATGGGAATCTCCCCGGCCAGGTATCGAACTTGTGCTGCAGTGGCTCTGGATAGCTTCACAGTTCTGCGCTTAACCCATTGTGCCACCAGGGAGGCCCTGAATATTCATTTTTAATACATATGATCAGAAAAATGGTATTTAAAAATGGTATTAAAAACACAAATACATATTGATCAAAAGGGTATTCCCATTTTCCTCTGCAACTGATTCAATATGCTGTTTTTTCTAGCAATGTCTAGTGATTTCCTTCATTTACTTATCTACTTACATATTGAGGTAACATTGGCTTACAACAGTGTGTATGATTCAGATGTGTGTCACCCACCCACCCCCACCTCCAATCATACTCATCTCAGAATATCCATCGGTTTCTGGAGGAAGAGGCTCTGCCCTCACTTGGTCACCTAGCAGGTATTCTCAGCAGTTAGCAGCCCCAGGGAATGGTGTATGCTGCCCTCATAGCCAAAAAATGGTCTAAAAACTGCCGATATCAAGGTCTCAAATGTGTTGGATCCATTGCCTGCTTGAAAATCAAGCCGCAGGGCCTCCCTGGTGGTGCAGGGTTTAAGTTTCAGGACTATGAAGCTATCAGCAGCCACTGCAGCACGAGTTTGATCCCCGGCCAGGGAGCTTCCCACATAGGGCAGTAGACCTCTCCTGTCTCCCCGCTGCTCCCCTCAGCAGTGTACTTCAGTAGATCCGCCTGTTCTGCTCCCCACTCTGTCTCTGGTGAACCCTCTCGTGGCCCCACACCTCTAGCCTGTACCCCAGCTTGTACGCAAAAATAAATAAATCTTAAAAAAAAAAAAGACAATGGGAGAGGGGCCCTTCCTAGTGGTGCAGCGGGTTAAGTCTCAGCCTATGAAGCTATCAGCAGCCACTGCAGCCTGAGTTCGATCCCCGGCCAGGGAGCTTCCCACATGGCGCAGCAGACCTCTCCTGCCTCGCCCGCTGCTCCCCTCAGCAGTGTATTTCCATCGATCTACCTGTTCTGCTCCCCACTCTGTCTCTGGAGAGCCCTCTCGCCACCCCACAACTCTGGCCTGCACCCCAGCTTGTATGCAAAAATAAAATAAATCTTTAAAAAAATAAGAAACTAAAGCTGCAAATCTGAAGCTTTTAATATATGGCAAAAACCTTTTAAAATTATAAGACTTAGCTCATTGAATGCTAGAGGATTAAAATACCCAACATCATTGAGTTACAATTATTTGTGCTTCTTGCTCTTCATCTAGAATTCGTTGCCCAGATTTGTCAGATCTGGAGACTCCACCCAAAAAGGGGAGAAGACATAGGGTGGGCAGCGGGCCTGTGGACTCACAGTGGGTCTCAGCCTCGGACGGTCAGCCTCAAATACGGCATCACCTGCATTTCAAGTCAACTGAAGACAGAAATGATGAAATAATTCTGCATCTGGTGATACATTTCCCACTTGGAATTCTCATCAGATGTCAGCTAAGATGTCAGCAGACTCTCCCTCCAGGTCTGCTCCTGCACACGCAGGCTCTGAATCATCATGTGATTGTCTTTAGCTGCTTGCACTGTTATGACAAAATGCCACAGACTATGTCGCTTAAGCACAGACATTTATCTCCTCACAGTTCTGGAAACTGGCAGGCCAAGATCACGGTTGACTTCAGGCCAAGATCGGCTGCAGGATAGGCTGCAGGAAGGCCTCTCTATCTGACTTGGAGACAGTCATCTTCTCACTGCTTCCTCATGGGGCCTTTTCTGTGAGCTCAAAGAGAGCGAGAGAGATGTGTGGTGCCCCTCCTATTTCAGGGTATAGTCTTTGGATCAGTGTGCCCCACTTTTGCCCTCATTTCACCATAGTCCTTGCTTAAAGGTTCTAGATACAGTCACTGTCAGTTAGGGTTCAATACAGAAATTGGGGGGAGGGGCCTCCCTGGTGGCACAACAGGCTAAGTCTCAGCACTATGAAGCTATCTGCAGCACGAGTTCAATCCCCAGCCAGGGATCTGACCCACACGGCGCAGCAGACCTCTCCTGTCTCCCCGCTGCTCCCCTCAGCAGTGTACCTCAGTGGATTCACCCGTTCTGCTCCCCACTCTGTCTCTGTCTCCCCACTCTGTCTCCATTCCCCGCTTTCACCACCCCACACCTCTGGTCTACACCCCAGTTCCTGTATGCATAAATAAATAAATCTTTAAAAAAATTTTTTTCGAAAGAAAAAAGAAATTGGGGGAAGGCCAGGTCAGTTCATAACACTGATCATAAATGCATTGCTGGGGAGGGAAGGAACAAGATCTAAAGTCCATGGGGTTCTATTTTTTAATTAATAGATGTGAAATGATTAGAGAATTTGTTACTTTTAAAACACATGATTTCTTTACTAGTTTTAGTATACTGGACCTAACACCTTCTCCTCAACTCCATAGCAAATAAAGCAAATAACTTGCTTTCTTCAGAGACTAATTTGGGATCCATGTTATAGACACATGAGCTGACACCACTTGTCTGAAAGATTGAGATAGTTTTCTAGACATTGTCTAGGAAGAGTTTCCCCCGATCTTCTAGCAGGTCAGAAGTCAAGCACAATGACTTGATGTGATTTCCAGTCCTCATATCAAATGTTCAAAGTGAACAGCAAGGGCTTGCCTCTTCTGGCTGTGAATACCTATCTTGAACATTTCTTAAAATTACTGAGAAGTACCACTGTCTATTGTGAGAAGTGCATTATTATGATTACAACCTTACTGTAGGTGCCATTATGTAGTATTTGTCAATGTGAGGGGCTCATTAATTAATTCTATATGAGCTTTCAAACAGCTTCCAAGGGACCCCATCAATAGGAGAAAGGAAAACAACTTATCCCGAGTAAAATGGGGGTAATTCCCACCCCTGCCAGTTTTAGGAAGCTTAAAATGAAAACGCGGACATGCTAAAAGCATTGGCACATTTAAATTGAAGGTAAGTCTCGGGGGTGTATATTTTACAGGTGAAAAGTGTGATGAAATTGCCTTCCTGGCAAAGCAGGGGGAAGAATGATGGCTTAATCTAATTAATTTTGTTTTTCTGAAAGTTTAGAATGTTCCCCCATCATTGCAAAGTCAACATGACAAGCCAAGAAAATTGAATTTTCATTCAATTTAATGAATGTATTAAGATGAGGGCATAGGATGAAAATAATGGGCATCTATGCCTCACAGTCCCCAGGATGACCAAGTAGGGGATACAACCTGCCCCTTTATGGTGCCAAGACCAGCGCGTGACACAAGCAATTCTGACCCAGACAGGTGTTACCAATTTACACGTTGCCTTGGCAGAGATAATTACAACGCAATGATCAGATTTACAAAATTATAAGCCAGTCAAGCAATTTGCTCAGCATAAAATTTGTAAAAATGCAGCTACTAAATATTAATTCAGATGAAGAGAGAGACAATGCAAAAAACTACATTGAGTCTTTCAGTTGGCTCAGCCTGGCCTCATTCAGCTCAGTGCACACAGAGGCCCCGCCCTGCATGAGGTGATTCGCTAGGGTTTATCATTAAGTCTCAATGAAGATACCGGGCCTCCCCGGTGGCGCAGCGGTTGAGCGCTGCGCTGCGCTGTGGAGCTGTCGGCAGCGGCGAGGTGAGTTCGACGCCCAGCTGGGGAGAATCCCACATGGTGCGGCAGACCTCTCCTGCCTCGCCGGATGCTCCCCTCAGCAGTGTGTTTCTGATCTGCCTGTTCTGCTCCCCGCTCTGTCTCTGGTGAACCCTCTCGCCGCCCCAAGGCTCTGGCTTGTACCCCAGCTTGTATGTATAAATAAAAAAATAAAATCTTAAAAAAAAAAAAGTCTCAATGAAGATACCACTTTCTCTGGAGAGACTGTTCTGGCAACCACAGTCCAGTTGAGGGGCGTGCTCCATAGACCCCCCCCATCCCATTCATGAGTCTTCCCTCGTCTCACTTATTCTTGTCTCCAAATCCCATGAACTGTGACCTTTCTGAGGAAGAGGGATGTGGCCGCCTGCCCTCCTTCAGCCACACGTTTCCTCGCATGCGATGGCTGATATTCACTGGGCATGCGCTATGGGTCACAACCTACGCTAGGAAGAGACACCCCAGGGGGCAAAGTGACTAAGTCCCAGACCTTGCGAAAACTGCACTCTAGGAGGAGGGCAAATGCTAAATAGTGCGTGTGCGATACGAGCCCTTAGCGTCTGCAGTTGAGCAAGGAGTAAGGAGAGAGCTGATGAGGTTGCTATTTTGTTCAGCGTGAGCGGTCAGAGACCACCTCGCTGAGGAAGCAGGGAGAAGCAGAGAGCACCCAGGGGAGGAGCTCGCCAGACAGCCGGACACCAGCCGCAGTGGGGACGAGGCGGGAGCTGATCCCTGGGCTGAAGGCCTGGCAAGAAAGCCAGTGTGCTGTAAGAGCAAGAAGCAAGAACATTAGCAATAAGATAGCGATCAGGGACCAAGGGCTTGCGGACCGTGAGAACCTTTGGGTTTCATTCGAGGGGTGCTGGCAGCCCTTGGAGGTTCTCGCTGGCTGGAAGAAAAGGAGATCCCAAAGAGTGAGAGTCCCACAAGAGGGTGCTATGGCCTGGAGTGGGCTGGAGGGAGCCAGGTCCGTGGGCAGCAGTCAGATTCGGGGTCTCTTTTAAAGGAGAGTCGAGGCCTCCCTGGTGGCGCAGCGCTGCGCTGTGGAGATGTCGGCAGTGGGGACTCGAGCTCAACACCCGGCAGGGGAGCTTCCCACAGGACGCAGCAGACCTCCCCTGCCTCCCCCGCTGCTCCCCTCAGCAGTGTGTTTCAGTTGATCTGCCTGTTCTGCTCCCCACTCTGTCTCTGGTGGGCCCTCTCACTGCCCCACGCCTCTCTCCTGCACCCAATCTTGTATGCAAAAAAAGAATCTTTTTAAAAAATGATTAAAAAGGTATGGTCCTCCAGTCTGCCCATAACTCAGTATGATTCTGAGGCAAAAGACTGGGAGGCTACCAGGTTTCCAGGGAAAAGTAATTTTTTTCAATTCCTATCTGGGTGAGATGAAAGCATTAGGCTCCTGAGCCAACACTCAAGCTTCTAGATTTTTCTCCTGATCCTCAAAATAGATTCTGTGTATTTTTAATGCAGGATTCAAAACAGAAGAGCTTGGCCCAAAGGAAGGGCTCAGGCTGGCCCTGCCTTTCACGCTATCAAAGAGAAGACAAACACCTCCAAACCGACAGGCACTGTTTAGTTTCCGCAGCTGCCCAGGGGAGCAAAGTCCCACTCTAGGGCCCTCTGCTATCACAAGATTGTTTTAAAACTGGGCAGACATTTCTCACATCTTTCAGCTGCATTGAGCATCTAAGAGAAAAGTCTGTTACCGAGGAGAATGGAGGACTGCTTCCAGTCTTCTGGACCAGGCTTCTCACCAAGTAGTTTGAGCCAGGAGACCTGGAGTCCAGCCTTCTCACATAGTTCTCTGAGAAAGTGAGACTTTATGAGCATGTCAAGCAGGAGACTCATTCAAGGAGCCCTCCAGTCTTTTGCACACTGTCTGTGCAAACTGTCTAGAAATACTCAACTTTCTATGACCTGTGAGAACATGCAGTGTCAACAGTTATTACCATCAGCTACACTGAGCACCCTTTTTGCTAAATTGTTTCAGGAAATCCTTTGCAAGAGGAGTAGAGCCGTTTTACAAAGAAGGCGCCTCGGGCTCGGCCAGACATGTCAATGTAATCATGGCGACCCAACTAATATGAAGAGGCAGATGTTTACTCCAAAGCTTGGGGGTGCTTTTGTTTCATATCACCCCACAATTCTGCAAGGCATACCCCTCAGCTATAAATGAGTGAAAAAGAACCTAGAGAGGTGTCTTAGGAATGAATTCAGCCACTTAAGGAACCACTTCAAGCCTGATTCCATTTCCCTCTGACTTGTGTGACAAGATAAACTGAGACACGAATGTTTCAACACCTTCTTGGAGCGCACAGTGATAGGACGGAGGCGACAGCAAACACAAAGCAGTTGGGAGCTCCCCACTGACAGGGGCTTGAGAGAGGATTTTATAGAGGATACCCAGAAGCAAAGCACGGAAGTTACTTGGTTGGTTGCAGCTTACGCAGTTGCCTTATTGGGAAAAGCCTACGCACCCACGATGGGTTGTCCCCAAGTGTCCCCCTCACAGGTTCCAATGTGGTGACTCAAAGTTTGATTTGCTTTCACAAGCCCTCAGAGTCAGTCTACTTGAATAGCCTCCTTGTTTAATTACTTTAACACTTGCATGGAAATAAGCTGCCCCGTCATAGGCTCCAATGCCCCCAAATTTGATGGTAATTAACATAGGTACTTTCTGAGACCCAGACAAGCTGTTGATTCAGTTTGGTGGGTTGAGATCAAATAGCAGTGCCTAATTTTAAAATCGTGTCTGGTTACATTGATAAGCCTTTATTTCCACTGAAATTCATGTCAAGGAAATATTATCAACCAAGAGACTCCAGGGTGCATTTCCTTAATCCTTACTAATTATTCCGTTTACTAAATGAAAACCGAAATTCTTACCCAGAACAAGCAATTTCTAAAAAATATCAGCTTCTTTCATGTACGGTACAGATGTCTCACCTGACCATCTTTGGCAAAACTTTTCATCTTAAATCTGCAGGTTTAAGTCCTGCCATGCTGGTTTTTAATCATCATTTAACTTCTGTTCTTACTGTTTCATTTTTCCTGCAGTTCAGAATGGCACTGTGAGATCCTACAAATAATACTCTGTATTTTGTATTCATTTGAAAAAAATGGGGAGAAAATCCTCCTTACAGTCTTCAAACTTACAAACTCTTCTAAGCTACTGACTTGTCCCCTGCCTCAAGAAATACCATTTTGTACATCTGTCTTTTAACATAATAGATTTTCTTCACTGCTCCTCATTTATTCATCATTCCCAAGCCAATAGTGGTTAAAAGAAAGTGTGAAATCTCTTCTCACTTCTATATTCTGTTGGTATTTTGTTAAATTCATTAAAATTCTGTAAGATATTACCAAGAATCTGAGTGCTTTGTACAGAGATAGGCAATTTGATGGCTAAGAAATATGTACATTTATATGGAAACATATTCATACTATCATACACATGCATCATAGACACACACACACACACACGCACACACACACACACATGTATAGAGAGCTATAGACTGAATACTTGTGTCTCCCCAAATTTCTTTTGTTGAAGCCTGATCCCAATTACGGTGGGAGTAGGTAGCATTGGGTTCTTGGGAAATGATCAGGTCATGTGGGAAGACCCCTCAAGAATGGAGTAAATGTCCTTATAAAAGAGGCTCCATAGATCTCCCTTCTCCACATGAGGACACAACAAATGGACACCCACCTGTGGACAGGAAATGGGCTCTCACCAGACACCAAACCTGCTGGTGTCTTAGTCTTGGAAGCCCCAGCCTCTGGAACTACTTGAAATAAAGGTTCAGGTGCCACCCAATCAATGGTGTATGTGTATAGCAGCCCAAACGCACTAAGACAGAATTACGCACACACACACACACACACACACACACACACACACACACACATTACAGATTACAACAATTTTAAGTTGTAATGGAGATACTCAACTATTTCCATAACCTTAATTAAAAAAAAAAAAGACCATTCTCTTCTCTGCAAACTCATCTTCTTGGTAGTACTTCCCAGAGAGTGGAAGTGGTCACCTCCCTTTCTATCCATCTCCACTCTGTGGGCAGAATAATGGCCTCCAAGGATCTACACCTAATTCCTGGAATTTGCAAATGCAGGTGTGACTGGATCTAGTATCTGAGATGGGGAGATCACCCTGTATCATCTGGGCAGGCTCCCTGTCACCACCACAGTCTGTATGAGTGAAGACAGGAAGGTCAGAGTCAAGGAGATGTGACGATGAGACAAGAAAGAAAAAAGACCACAACCACCTGTATGGCGGTTCCTCAAACTGCTAAACATGGAGCTCCCATACGACCCAGCAATATCACTTTTGGGAATCTACCCAAAGAACACAAAAACACTAATCCAAAAGGATACATGCACCCTATGTTCACTGCGGCGCTGTTCACAATAGCAAAGGTATGGAAGCAACCCAGATGTCCAAAAATAGATGATTGGATCAAGAAGATGTGGTCCATACACACAATGGAATACTATTCAGCATTCAAAGAAGATAAACACATGCAATTTGCAGCGACATGGATGGAACTAGAGGGGATCATACTCAGCGAAATAAGCCAAAAGAGAGAAAAATATCAAATGGTTTCACTCATAACAGGACTATAGGGAAACCAATTAGGAGAGAGATACTGGGGTTGGGGGGAAGGGGAGGGTAAGGGCACAAAATGGAGTAGAAAAGAACACAAGGGACCACGGAGATGGATCACGGGTGAATTGGTGGTGGGTTACCCAAGGGGTATACAAAATGTAAAAGATATAAATAACAATAAATAAATATACATATATATATTTACATATATATAAATATATATAAACATGTATATATAAACACACACACACACACATATTTATATATATATAAAGAAAGAAAAAAGACCAGGCAGAAATGGAAGCAGAGAGGTTGGAAGGCGCCGTGCTGGTGACTTTGAAGACAGTGGGTGGAACACGAGTCAGGGAAGGCGGCAGCCTCTAGGCTGTAGGGAGGCGGGGACTGAACTCTCCCCTGGAGCTTCCAACAACAACACAGCCCAGACAATGTTCTTTAGAACTCAGAGCTGGGTGACCATAAATGCGTGCCTCTCAGGCCACTGAGCTTATTTGCTCCATTTTTATAGCTGTTGTAGAAAAGACAACTAGGCAGATCCTCAACGAGCTGTCAGATCAATTCTGACAATTAAGTAGCAAGTGTCACAGTCGGATGGATGGACAATAGAAATTCATGAATAAAAGGGAAAATACCTCCACACATGTGCATTGGTGTTGGCTGGTGCCCAATGGTTCCTGGGGTCATTGTGTGGTCTTTTCACCCTTCTGGGGAGAAGCACCCTTCGGCAAGCACTGAGTGGTGTCTCAAAAGGCAGAGCCTCTGGGTTTAGCTGGAAGGAGATATCGTTCCGAGAGTTAGTCATGCGAATGGAGGGATATCTCCGACTCAGTGAAGGCAAGAAAGGAGCCCAGTGTTATAGTCATCACCTGGATTCTAAACTGGGTCTTCAGAGTGGAGGGAACCAAAGTAAGATTTCTCTGCAGAACCATGTCAGCACCAGCAAAGGAAGAACTTTGGAAGTCTGGGATTTCTCCAGGGCACCAGGCTGGCACATATGGTCTACAATCCTGAGGTCCAGTCTTATTTTATAAATTCATTTGCCTTCTGCCTCTTACCTAATAGTAAACGAGAGAGAGAGAGGGAGAGAGGTAGAGAGAGAGAGAGAGAGAGAGAGAGAGAGAGAGAGAGAGAGAGAGAGAGAGAGAGAGAAAGAGTTTCTCAGGTAACCTATAGGATATTTAGTATTTAGCCAGGAACCACACATGATATTTCTATGAGCCGTGATCATTCTGCCAGATTTCTAAAGAATGGCCAGCCTGATTTCAGAGACAGAAACTCAAAGGCAATTCCAAGGTGATTTTCTGGCTTCCAATCCAGACCAAGGGACTAGGTGCTCCTTTCCACCAACTCATAATCTTTTTCTGAAACTTTGATGATACAAGATTTGTTTTCATTGAGAAGGGTATTTCATGGTCACACAGGAAGTGCTGTGGGGAAGCAGAAAGCATGTCCAGGATGGATAGAAAATGAGTTGACGGGAATCAGGGAGGGGTGAGCCAAGTTTTGGATGGTGTCAGGATTGGGTCGGTAGAAAGGAGGAAGGAGAGAACCCGTCGGGGCAGAGGAGCCTGTGAGTACAAGGAAGGCAGCTGGATTGACCTGGCTGTATCCCTGGAAACAAATGATCTTACTGGAGGGAGGATGAAGGCAGGACTAGGATTATAAACACTTCCTCAGGATGCACAATATGGTGTCATTCTCTTCCAGCAGCGAAATGTTGCGACAATATTAACAGCAGGTGGAGGTTGAGAAAGTAGATGTTGGAATGTAGACTAGTCTCAGATGAGAGGGCTGGAGCAGTAATTAAATTGTTTTTTAATTTTTAAAAGATGTATTTATTTATGCATATAAGCTGGCAGATCCACGGAAATACACTGCCGAGGGGAGCAGTGGGTGAGGCAGGAGAGCTCTGCTGTGCCATGTGGGAATCTCCCCGGCTGGGTATCGAACTCGCATCACCGCTGCCGACAGCTCCACAGTGCAGCACTTAACTGCTGCACCACCAGGGAGGCCCAGAGCAGTAATTAAATTGTGGAGTAGACTGCCAGAAATGGACATAGGCAGAACTGTACATAGGTTGGGGATGGGATGCATCCGAGAAATATATACAAGAAAATATACCAAAACTTGGGAATAGACTGGAATAGACATAAGAAAAACTAGAAAGAAATGGTGTTGTCTTTGACCAAATATGAGGAATTTAATAAGACAGATATATTAATTTGCTAGGGCTCCATAGCAGACTATCACAGTCTGGATAACTTAAACAACAGAAATTTGCTTTCCCACTATTGTGCAGGCTGGAAGTCTGAGACCTACGTGTCCACAGGGTCTGAGGCACCTAGAAGCTTGTAGATGGCGGTCTTCTCCCTGTGTGTTCACCTGGTCCACCTGGTAGACGTATCCTCATGTCCTCTTGTTATTAAGACAACGCTCTTACTAGATAGGACCAGTTGAAATGAACTTATCTATAAAACAGTCTTATTCTAAAGCACTAGGAATTGGAATTTCAATTTAGGAGATGAATTTAGGGGATACCAGTCAACCCAGGAAATAAGGTAGACCGTGGAGAGGGAGGGAGGAGATGATGAATTCAGTTTTGAACATGTTGAATTAAAGGGGTGTCAAGACAGCCTCCCACAATTTCCTGTATGAAGATTTCTAAGTATCAAGCTTATTTTCAATCCCCAAGTGATGATTCATTTGTTTTAGGAGTTGTCAGTGCAGTAAAGTGTTGGGAACTCTAGGAGTCGATTCCTACGGATGCTTCAGCCTGGAGAGGTTTCTGAGTCTCTGTGGCATTCCGCACTTCATTTTATATGGAAAGTCTCATTGCATATCCTACAGATCTTCATCCCCTGATGTTCTGCAATAACAAATTTGCACTGGCCAAAAACTGGGGGGACCCCTGCATACTACCGATATCCTTCTTGGAGAACCACAATGTGCATTGATAAAGGTGTCAAAGCCTTTCATCAAAAAGCAGCAGAATTAGTTTTGCTTAATCTGCATCCCCAGTGTGATTTGACCACAAAACCATGTGTTATCTACTGCACATTAATATCCTGCAGAAGAGATGTTTATGAATCCAAAAGACCTGTGCTGAAACCCTATTCTTGCTTCAATCTCAAACTCAAGACTAGATTTTTGAACGTGACAATCTCTTAGCACGAGGAAGCCTCCGAATCCCTGGCGATCTGGCTGTGGGCTGCACTACCACCGCTAGGACCCCTGTGGGAGGCAGAGCAAGGTGGTGCTGCCAGCTGCGCCCTATGGCAGGTAGAATTATGCCCCCCTGAAAGATGGCCTTGTCCTAGTTCCTGGAACCGGAGAATACATTATGATAAACAATTTCTCTTAATTAAGTTTACAAATACTATTAAGGTTACTAATCTTCTGGCTTTAAAATAAAGAGATTATCCTGGATTATCCAGCTGGGTCCAAAGTAATCCCAATTCCCCTAAGTGGGTAAAAGCAGTAAAAATATCAGGACCAGAAAGATGACAGCTTGGGGGAGGTTGGACTGGTCATTGTTGGCTTTGAAGTTGGAAGCTTCCCGTGAGCCCAAACTAGCTGACACCTTGACTTTAACCCAGTCAGCTATTTGAGACTTCTGACCTCCATAACAGAGAGTAAACTCATGTCCTCTTAGATACCATATTTGGAGTGATCTGTTATGAGCATAACAGAAAATTAACACAGAACTCACCAGGATCATTTAAATGACTCTTAGGAATTGCTGATTTCCAAAGGTGAGGTATATGCTGGCTAGAGAAGTTGCGTAAGAACTAAAATAAGTGCTTCAAATTCATCGTGCAAGTCAGTTGTTTTAAATATTTATTATCCAATTTTGATGATAGGAGAACCACACTGAGGCCATACTAATTATCAGATGTACTTTGCCGATCTGAGCACATTATATAGACTACTTGGGAATGGCTTAGTGGTGATGGGAGGTCGTTTGCCAGTGCAGATCTGTGCTTAACATTCAGACAGACAACAGCACACAGCGACTGGAGGAGCTTCACATGATCGGGTCAAATCAAGGTTCAGTCTCTCCTGCATCTGCCACTCCCCAGGCTGGACCCACCCGTAACCACTCACTCAGCGAGTGCAGATGGTGGCCCCTGCTTCTCCACAGGCACATTTTAGGAGCTATGATGAAGACAGGTCCCTGTTCCCCTCTAGCACACATTCCTTGGAAACAGATAGACAGTGAAGGAAGCAGACAAATAACTAAGCAATATTTGCTTTGCAGGCAGAGCATTGGATACTGGTTTCCTTGGAGTTGCCGGAACATAGTAACACGATCGGGGGGATTTGACAGCAGGTATGTATTGTTTCCCAGGTCCGCAGTCTCAAAGTCTGAAATTAAGGTCCTGGCAGGTTGGTTCCTTCTAAGGGTTGTGGAAAACAGTCTATGTCCAGGCCTTTTCCCTAGCTTGTGGTAGTCTCGGGTGTCCCTCGGCTTGGAGATGACATTCTTCCTGCGACTTCGCCTCACTTTCCCTCTGCACACTGTTCAGAAGGACCCAGTCAGTCCTAGTGCACTGGCCCCATGCTAATGAATCCATCTTTCCTCGCTCATCGTCCCAGACCTTATTTCCAAATCAGACCACCTGCAGCCCTGGGGATTAGGACTTGAATATCTTTGAGAGCTGGGAGACGGAGACACAACTCAACCCACAGCACGGAGGCTGGAAAGCGCGGGAACCATCTAATGCGAAGCAGAGTGCTGAGAACGCACAGTGGAATCCCTGGGGACTCCTCCAGCCAGCACCCCTGATCTTGCATGAAGGGCGATGGCTCCTGGCACCAGTTCCAGCTCTTTCAGCCAGACTATCCCTTCACCGCTCATTTCCATCGCCCCAGCTTTAGGTTCTCTCACGTTTCAGAGTCTCTCCTTCAAACTAGGAGAGGCACTTGTCCTGCCACTATTTCAACATTACCCTGGATCTCATAATCACTTCCCTCATCATCCCCATGGAGATGAGTCTCGCACCCCCCATCATTAGGCCCCCAGTCAACTTAGTCTTGGCTTACACTACGGCTGGCTGAAATTCTTATTTTCTTCACGGATTTACAAATGTTGATGGTCTCATCTGAAGGAGAGTAGACTAGATAATACTGTATTGCTGTATCAGGTGCTTCCCCATGGATATTTCACACATAGTCTCCTCCACAACTGTATGAAATGTTAGTATCCTCATTTAATGAAGGTAATTAGCCTCAAAGACATAACCACCTGTACCTGAGGTCACACAGCTTCTGGTGACAGGTGTGGGACTCAAACACAAGTCGGTGCCATTTTGCTGCTAAAACATGACATTGGGATCATCTTTCACTTAAAATTATTTCATGATGATGAAGGCTGAGACTATTCAAGAATGTTCTCCTGCTACTCACTCTATAAAATTATCCATTCCTGACACATCATCCTCCCTTTAGGTGAACTGAAAAATCAGGGAGAATCAAGGACTGCAGCTGAGGGGAGAAATCAAGCACTGTCCAAAAATTAACAATGATGGAAGAAAATAAATTAAATAAATAAATAAATAAATAAGTAGAAATGGGCCTTCCTGGTGGCACAAGGGGTTAAGTCTCAGCACTATGAAGCTATCCACTGCAGCAGGAGTTGGATCCCCAGCCAGGGAGCTTCCCACATGGCGCAGCAGACCTCTCCTCTCCCCGCTGCTCCCCTCAGTAGTGGATCTCGGTAGATCTGCCTGTTCTGCTCCCCGCTCTGTCTCTGGGGAATTCTCTCACCTCCTCCACCTCTGGCCTACACCCCAGATCTTGTATGCAAAAATAAATAAATCTTTTTTAAAAAATAAAAAAGTAAAAAAATTGCCCTTCCTGGTCTCAACTCCCCCCTGAGAGCGATAAATCTTTCCTTCCTTGAAGAGATGTGATAAACAGCCCCACGTTTATCACAAAAAAAAAAACTATCTTCTAACTTGATTCCATTGACTCCCCTTTACGCTTCTCTTAATGCAGAATTTTTAAAAATCCATCCAATGAAGTTTTCCAATGTCAGGTTATCATTCCCACATGCGTGTGTGAGGGGTTACTCCTTTAACTGTACCTCTGAGCGAACCTGAAGCTGCCACAGTTCCTCAAACGGCTAGCCAGGCCGTAGGTGGTTATTAAGTGAGGAAGAATATCATCTCTGTGCTGCAGAGGAGGAAGCAAAGGCTCCCTTGTAGCTACAGCCCTGTCCTGTGTTGGCCCCCTCCGTGACCTTTGTGGGATCTTGCTAGGTGTCGAGGCGACACAGGGGCTGCAGGCAACAGGAAGGGAATTCTTAGCATGAATAGGTCAAAGACAGCACCACCTCATAATGAAATCTCAGAGAGAAGCACTTAATTCCAATGCTGGAAACTTTGAAAAGGTTAATAGCAGGGAAAATCCATGGCCAGCAGACAGGCAAGCTCACACCTGCTGAGAGTGAGCGCTTATGCGAGCAGAGAAGAAAGCTCCGTCTGCCAGACCAAGTGTGAAAACCAGGAATCGAATCCCTGGAATGACTCCTGCTTCTTCCTTCCTTGATTATGGCCCAAGCTGCATATATTCTTTGAGTAAGTTGGCTTCTGAGTGCTCATTATGATAAAATTACATGACTTCTGCTGTGAGAATTATATTGGTTTCTCCATCAGTTTTTTTCATGTCCTGCCTTGTCATGCTCCTAAAAGAGACAAGAATTTCTGACAAAGGGCTGAGTGGAAAGTTTAACAAATAGCAAATCTGTCAGCGCGCGCACACACACACACACATACACACACACACACACACATAACCACACTGGAAAATGTTCAAAAATGGCTTCTAGGTTTCCCTTGAGAGGTACTAAGAGATGACAGGAAATGCAACCCTGTCAACTAGTCGAGAAAGAAATTTGCTGGTGAGCCAACAGCCTGACTGGCAAAGACCTCCCCAGAAAACGCAAAGTTACGGTATTTAGAACTTGGATTCCAAAGTCATCCAGTCCATCTGAGCCCTTAGAGAACTAAACTCGGTGAGCAGTTTTGAAGACGTGAACGTGTTCATCAGCCCTCAGCTGTCAGAGGTCTCCATCTTTGTAGCGTTTTGCAGATTACAAAGGACTCGCGTGACGTCCTCTAATTCGCCTCCGTATCCAAGGGCCAAAGTGTTGGAAGACCACGGCTATTGCTATCCTCACCTTACAGATGAGGACTCCAAGGCTCGGAAAGCCAACAGTTTGCTTCCCCTTCAGTTCATCCTTGACACAGCTGGGACTCTGGCTCTTCGTCTAGGCTACATGATAACACAACAGTTAAAACTATTCCCTTAGCAAAAGAACTCTCCCATCTTCCCACATCACCTGCTGTCTCAGGTACCATTTAAAAAGGCTGATGATGCTGAAGGCCACGCCCACGGGCAGACCAGCCAGCCAAAGTGGTGTCCTGACCTGCCAGTGGATTACAGACTGCTCTTTTGAAATTCCTGAGGTTCAGGGTTATCCGAGCTCCTGGCCAGCACTCACTGGTCAAACTTCTAAATCAGGGTTGGATAGCAAACCTTGTGTCCATAAGCACCTCAACTTTGACATGCACCATCCAAAGGACTCCCTCCTACACCACCACTGGTGAATGCAACCGATGAATATAGATGGTGCGAAGAAATTTGTTGGCGGAACTTCCCAGCACTAGCCAAACACAGCCCACTCCAGATCATGCTATGTGGTCTCAGCATTTGCAGCTGTAGCATGGATGTCATTCTTTGTCCCCCGATCTCAGCGCATATGTACACATGTCCCGTCAATATTGCAAAGTCTTGGAGGGCAGGGACTATGCACTTCTCGCCTGCCAGCTGCCATAGATATTTGCTGAAATTGACCAGAAATTCACATAGCTTTTCGGTCAGGACACCTTGTTAAGTAAACTTTTTATTTCAGAATAATTTTAGATTCAGAGAAAAAGTGCAAAAGTAATACAGCCTGTCCTGATTTGGTTCACGGTGACCTTATTATCAACATCTTACATTAATATGGTACATTTGGAGGGGCCTCCCTGGTGGCGCAAGGGGTTTAGTCACAGCACTATGAAGCTATTGGCAGCCACTGCAGCAGGAGTTCGATCCCCGGCCAGGGAGCTTCCCACAGGGTGCAGCAGACCTCTCCTGTCTCCCCGCTGCTCCCCTCAGCAGTGGATTTCAGTGGATCCACCTGTTCTTCTCCCATGTTCTGTCTCTGGTGAATCCTCTCACCCCCACACCTCTGGCCTACACCCCAGTTCTTGTATGCATAAATAAATAAATCTTTAAAAAATATATATGGTACATTTGTCACATTGAGGAACAGTGATTACTAGTAACCAAATTCCATTTGTTTTTCAGATTTCTTTGGTTTTCATCTGAGGTCCTTTTTCTGTAGACGTCACAAGTTATCTCCTTGACTTATCTCCTTCGGTTCCTGTTGACTGTGATGCTCACTCAGATGTCTTGTTTTTGACGATCTCGACAGTTTTAGGGAGCATCAGTTGGGTATTTTATAGAATGTACCTCAATTTGGATTCGCCTGATGGTTTTCTCATGGCCAGACTGGGCTCATGGGTTTGGGGTGGGAAACTGGCGAAGTAAAGGGTCACTCTTTGTCGGAGGCCGGCTCCGACCGAGGTTGGGTTCCCGGGGGTGGTGGGGAAAGCGTCGGCGGCAGCAGGAGAGGGGGAAGGGGAGTGAGAGACAGCACACACACCGAGTAGTGATCAGGCTGCTCCGTTTATTGCCCCAACAGTGGGGTTTTTTATACCACAAAATTGGCTAGCAGGCACAGTTTCTAAAGATAATGATTGACTACAAGAATGAGGTAAAAATAACAGGATACATATTTTTGTTAAGCACATGATTGATTACATTCTGTTTACAATCAGGTGGTTTCTGGGGAAAATATTTTTGCTTAAGGTAAATTTTCTAAGGTATGAGGTATAAACATAATGATTAACCTTTGCCCTGAGCCTGGAGCCTAAAAAGGTGATATCGTAATGTCCCTTTTGCCTGGAAACCAGAATCTGATCAAAGGAACCATCTTATTCCAACTCCCTGGAGTGGTTAATCACAGAAGCCATCTTATGCTGATTCCCAGAAGCAGGCAGGGGAATGTAAGGGGAGGGGGAGTAAATGTTTTTGTACAGGACACCAACCCGTGATCAGGCAAGAATGTACTTATCGAAGGAGCAGCTCGGAACCTGGACCCAATCATGGGGTCTTAGGCCATGGAGAGGTTATGTCTGCAGGCATATCTTAAGAAAGTTATAGGTCTAACTTAGAAAATATTTGTGAGTTAAAGTAGTTACGGGAAGAGATGTCGCCTCCTGGCTACCTAAGGAACGCTTCCTTGAAGGTCCTAGCTCCGTGCTGCGCCTTCAGGCAACTCAGGCGGGCCAGGGCGCGGCAACTCTTTGCATATGATATGAAGGGTACACACTGGCAACGTGACTTACCATCTTTAATGCCTGGCTCCTCCTGCTCAGCTAGTGATGCCACGTCTCCCCGAAAAGTCATTCTTGTCTCCATCTGTACTCGTTGGAAGAGTGTCTCAAAGACTTAGTGGAGGCAAGTTACACTCTTTCTCCTAGAGAGCAGAGTAGATACATGAATTATTGTGAATTCCGAACAGAACATCTCTCCTCCCCCACTTATTTAATAATTCAGTTACTTGTTTATGTCAGAATAGACTGCTGGATACTTCCCTTATACTTTGAGTTATAGTCTAATACTTCTCTTATTTATTTCCTAGCTCAAATTGTTCCCTCTTTGGCTACTAAGAGTTCTTTCTGTTGGGAAAAAGGTCTTTTATTCATAAGGATAAAAATATCATTTATGAATACAAGGTGGTTTTTACAACTTGAGGAAATAACATAGGCCATGTAATTTACATGCTTAGGAGCCAATTTTAAAGAACAAAACACTTGACTTTATGGGTTTTTTACTGTTTTCCCCCTCCTTTTCTTATTTTAATAGTTGTAAAAATATATACCTCTCACTCATCTTCATCCTGTGCCTAACTAATCCCGGCATCCAGCTTGGCAAGATAATGAAGGATTTTTATCTCTATTTTACAGATGAAAAACTAAGACAGAACAGCTAAATGGCCTGCCCCAAGGCTTCGCATTCCACGCTAGGGAAATCAAATCTGTAATTCATCATGCCCCAGCCTCCTGCAGAGAGCTGGGTCACCACTGCCGCCTCCCTTCCCAATTACAGTGGCTTTGCAATCAACATGGTGGTTATCCTGCCCTTTGCGAAGCCTGGAGCTCTCCAGCAAAGGTGAGCTAGTCTTGCAGTTTCTCTGGTATGTTTGTTTCCTGTGCAGAGAGCCCAGCAGAACAGGGAAATTTCAGCTGCTTCTCTGGACCACCTGGAGTTCTCAATTCCCAGCTCCCCCAAGAAGCTTCACAAACAAGCTCTTTGTTTTTGCCCGATCCCACAAGGCCTTTATTCAACATCCAGTCGCCTGTTAGGTTTAGCTCTCCTTTCAAAACAAACAGGACTCCTGTTCTGAAAAGCTAAGCCCTGCTAAACCACTGTCCAACACTGATGGGAGATGAGATTTTGAGGTCCCAGTGCTGTGTGTATTACATGGGGATGGAAAAGGCGGACAAAGAAGGAAGAATGCACAGAAGTGGTAAAACAAAAAGACCTGGATTTCTATGCTGGGCTCTGCCAGTGATTAGCTTTGTGACTCCGGCCACCCTGTCGCTGCCTCTGGACCTCAGTTTCCCCTTCTACAAAATGAAAGGGCAGCAGAGTTTTGGAAGCCTTGCACAGGAGAGCTTTCCTGAGACGATTTCATCTCCTACGTACATGGCTGAAATAAATCTAACAGGCATGAACTCTTCCTTACACAGGTTTACTCTGACAGCTTATATTCTATGCCATATTATTTTTTTAATGTAGACAGATTGAAAGTCGGTGTCCTCAAGTGCAAATGGGTCTCAAGGTCTGCAGTTTAATAATTCCTGGGGGTGGATGATAGCTGTGAGGCTACCCAGCACTCACTGGCCAGACCTCAAAGTCAGGGTTGGAAGGGGTACTTATTCTCAGAGCCACTGGCATACCCCCAGCCCCGCCCGCCTGCCCTGGCTTTTCTCTAGATGTCACATTAGATGTCTGAGCTGGAGCAAGGAGCTCAATTTCCTGAGTCTCCCTGTGAATTCATCTCTAAAAATGGTTGTTATTAAGAACACAGTTGGTAATGTAAATAGCAAAACCTTGACATTTTATGCAAAATAGAGGACGTTGCTCTCACTGTAAAGTACTAGGGGGCAAATCCTTCTCTGAGGTGAAGCATTTTCCTCAGGGACAGGGCAGCTGTGTAAACTCAGCAGACAGTGGTGGGGAATCAGGTAAATCTTCGGTGTTCCTTCCCTCAGCCGCATTCATGGGTAGACTAATTGGCCAAATGACCGGACTTGGGAGATGCCGTAGATTATGTGGGCGCTGCGAGCTACACTTGTAGACAGTCTTCAACTATCACGGGAAGTTGCCGCAATTGCAGGAATACTTGGTTTTATGATTTAATTGCCTTATACCTTCTCGAATAAAGAACTGTGGACTAAAATGAAGTGTCTCTTTCGAGTCCCTTTACCTTACCTGGAAATCTCTCACACATGACATGGGTCCTTCCTCTTGCCCCCTCCCCTAGGTCTACCCACACAGGACCCATCAATTCATTTCCAGACTCTCCAGCTTTCCGGAAATGTTTTCTAGTAAGAGACCAGACTGGTCGCCTAAGGTGATCAGGCTGGGCCTCCCTGGGACCACAAGGGGTTAAGTCTCAGCACTATGAAGCTATCCGCAGCCACTGCAACACGAGTTTGATCCCCGGCCTCCCACATGGCGCAGCAGACCTCTCCTGTCTCCCCGCTGCTCCCCTCAGCAGTGTACTTCAGTAGATCTGCCTGTTCTGTTCTCTGCTCTGTCTCTGGTGAATCGTCTCACCCTCCCCGCCCAACCTCTGGCCTACACCCCAGCTCTTTTATGCATAAATAAATCTTTAAAAAGAA